>VDFB02107657.1:66828-214510 GCA_007258455.2 Sequoia sempervirens | reverse complement strand
ATATGGCTACACAACTGGACACTATGCAAGCTCGGAAGAAAAATGAGAAAGTTGAGGAAGTTTTGGCCGAGTTCTATCCATATTGCAGACAGAAGAAGCGTGACTGCAGATGCAAGATGGTAGCTAATTTGGAAGCTAAGCAACTACCTACTGACTTCAAGCCAGTAGAAGGTGATGATGATCAAGTGTTCTTTGTTGCACAAAGGAGACCATGGGCCCAAAGACAAGGTATGCCTCAAGATCCTTTAACTTTTAGTACTCCTTATTCTGGCTATAATAACCAATGTCAACATGCATATGGACCACCACCACCCTAGAATCCACCTCAACCAAGTTGGCCTAATTATCAGACCCCGCAATGGCAATCTCCTCAAGAAGGGTGGCAGCAGCCACAAGGACAATGGACCCCACCTTCAAGTAATTGGTAGCAAAATCCTCAATGGAGAGGTCCTCAGCAATGGCAAAACCAGTCCCCTAGATTCCTGCAGCTTCCACAGCCGCAACCACAGGCCCGTATGCCACCTCCTGCAGCAACTGCCACAAATACTGGACCTCCAAAACAAACGCCTATGCCTGCCCAGCTCTTGCCAAATCCCAATAATAGGCAATAGCAGTAGCCACAACAGCCTACATATCTTGCCGAAGCCAACTAATATCAAGCTTATGCCTTAAACATTAATGAAATCCATTTGAGGTTTGGAACCACTTTACTTGCTCCAAAACTGCCTCTAATTACTGAAATACTAGATTCTCCCCCTTGAAGAATCTACTGCACCTACTGATCCTACTGAGCATATGCCTATACCTGATACAGTTTCTAAGGAGCCTATTTTGCAAAGTCAAGACAAACCACCTTTTCCTCAGAGGTTGCAAAGTACTACATTTAAATCTATGGAAGAGCCCACTTTTAACATTCTGGATCAGCTCAAAAATGTACAAATTCAAATCCCCTTATTTCAGGCTATTAAAAATGTTCCCATTTTTGGAAAAGCTATTAAAGAGGCCTGTTTGAAAAAGTCTGGACGAAAGAAAAAGGATCCCCAAACAATTCATGTCTTAGGGAAATTAGCTGATATAATGTTTGGAAATATAGTCATCCCAAAGTATATTGACCCTGGAAGTCATGTAGTGCAAATACATATAAATGGCCAAATTGTAAAAAATGTTTTGATTGACTTAGGTATTGCCATTAATGTCATGACAAAGCATACTATGGACTCCTTGAACATTTCAAACATTAGGTCTACACCCACAGTTCTGCAACTTACAGATAGCTCCACAGTTAAACCTGATGGGATGGTGGAAGATGTAATTGTCACTCTTGAATCTTGGGAGTATCCAACTGATTTCACAATATTATTAGTTAAGGCAACTTTAGGAGGGTATCCAGTTATCCTTGGTAGACCATGGTTAGCAACTGCTGATGCTTTTATAGGATGTCGTTCTGGAGATATGACCATTTTTGATGGACAGTTCACAAAAAAATTGGCTTTGTATCCGCCTGCTAGATCTCAACCAGATTTGTCCCAACCTGTTTGGCTAGATGTGGGGGAAGAAACTAAAGAAGCCAATTCTTTGACTCAATTAATGATGCTTCAAAATGATCCATTCTCACAACTTCAGAGTGAGGATGCTTTGCTTTTTCAAATTCTACAGTATAACTCTGATACGGGTAGTTCATCTAATCCAAGTGGCAGCCATCTACAATGTTTCTTGCAGCAACCAAATTCTAAGAGTTCACTGCCTAAACTTCCAGCAATTTTTAATAACTTGCTTCCACAAGTGGTACAAACATCACCTGTAGATTCTATGAGTAATCTCATTAAGCAGATAGAATTGTCTTCAGGTCACTGTTTGAATATTAATAGCAAGCGGTCACAATCTCAACAGGATATCTTATTAAAAATACTACAAGATCAGCATAAAGCTTTTGCATGGGAATATGGGGACATGCAAGGAATAGATCCTTGAGTTTGTACTCACAGGATATATATCAAAGAAGATTGTTTACCAGTTAGACAACCTCAAAGAAGAGTAAATCCAACACTTAGAGAAATAGTAATAAATGAGCTTCAAAAATTGCTTGATGTTGGTTTTATTTATCCAATCTCTGATAGTCAATGGGTTTCTCCATTAGTTATTGTTCCCAAGAAAGGTGGAAAATGGAGAGTGTGTGTAGATTACAGAGAGTTGAACACTGCCACTAAAAAAGATCACTTTCCACTACCATTTGTAGACCAAGTACTGGACTCACTGTCTAGCAAAAGATATTTTTCCTTTTTAGATGGTTACAGTGGGTACAATCAGATAAAAATTTCCCCTGAAGATCAAGATAAGACCACTTTTACCTGTCCATGGGGAACATTTGCTTATTCGGTCTTGCCTTTTGGTCTATGCAATGCGCCAGCAACATTTCAGAGAGCAGTAATTAGTATCTTTGCTAATATATCTCATGACTGTATGGAGATTTATATGGATGATTTCACTATCTATGGAGTCACATTTGAAGAACCACTGGTGAATTTAGAAAAGGTATTGAAAAGGTGCAAAGAGAAAAATTTGTCTCTAAACAGTGAAAAGTGTTTTCTAATGATAGAAGAAGGTATTGTTCTAGGTCATCATATTTCAAAGAATGGAATTTAGGTCGACCTTGCTAAAATTGAAGTTATTCTGAATTTACAAACTCCTATAAAACAAAAAGATGTCAGAAGTTTTCTTGGCCATGCAAGGTATTATAGAAGGTTTATAAAAGATTTTAGTAAAATTGTCAGTCCACTTTATGCCTTGTTAACTAAGGATTCTCAATTCGAGTGGACAGAGACCTGTGAAAAATATTTCCTACAACTAAAGGACTTGCTTACTCAAGCCCCTATTCTTCAAGGTCCAAAATGGAATTTGCCTTTTCACATACATGCTGATGCCTCTGATTTTGGTATAGGAGCAATTTTAAGTCAAAAAGAAAATTCAATTGAGCATGCTATCTACTTTATCAGCAAGAATCTTCAAGGTCCTGAGCTCAACTATACTATTACAGAAAATGAATTGCTCGCAGTAGTGTATGCTTTGAATAAATTTAGGCATTATGTCACAAGTTATCAGATATTCATCAATACTGACCATGCAGCAATCAAGTATCTGATAAACAAACTTGCCATTTATGGTAGATTGGCAAGATGGCTCCTGTTGTTACAAGAATTTGACATTACAATAATTGACAAACCAGGAAGAGCTAATGTTGTAGCTGACTTTTTATGAAGACTTCAATCAGCTGCACCTATTGAACATGAGGTCATTGATGACAGGTTCCTAGATGAACACTTGTTTTCCATTGCTACACATACACCATGGTATGCAGACATTGCCAATTATCTAGCAGCAAGCAGAATACTAGCCCATTTTTCTCCAAAAGAAAAGAAATTGTTAATAGAGAAAAGTTTTAACTTTTCATGGATTGCAAATTGTTTGTTTTATACTGGACCTGATCAAGTGATGCGAAGATGTGTAAGAGAAGATGAGACTTATGATATCTTGCATGCTTGCCATGATGAACCATGTGGGGGACATTTTGCAGCAAAAAAGAACATCAATGAAGATTCTTACAACAAGGTACTATTGGCCAACATTACACAAGGATATTGTGGCCTATACAAGGAAATGTGACAGATGCCAACATATGGGAAGAGCAACCAAGTCAGATGAAATGCCACTATATCCACATGTAATAGTCACCCTTTTTGATAAATGGGGAATGGATTTTGTGGGACCAATTGATCCACCATCAAATGGCAAGTCATAAATTCTAGTTTGCACGGACTACATAACAAAGTGGGTTGAGGTAAAAGCTATGACTCATGCATGAGATAACAAGGTTGCTGAATTTCTGTATGAACAAATTTTCACTAGATTTGGAGTTCCTAGAGAGCTTGTAACTGATCAGGGAGCTCAATTCACATCGAATCTGATCATTGCACTAATGAATGACTATAAGATCAAACATAGGAAGTCCAGCCTCTATCACCCTCAAGCCAATGGTCATGCGAAGGTAACAAACAGGGAAATTGAGGCGATCCTAACAAAGACAGTGCAGCTCCATAGAAAAGATTGGAGCAATTGACTTCCTGAAGCAGTTTGGGCCTACAGAACTACATGGAAGACAACTAGGTTTACACCTTTTGAGCTGCTTTATGGGAAAACAACCATGTTGCTCATAGAATTTGAGCACAAAAGTTTGAGGACAGCTCTTGAACTCAATATGGAAATATTTGAAGCACAGAAGGATTGTCTCCTATAGCTAAATGCTTTGGACGAAATGAGACAAGCAGCTCTGCAGCACACAGAAGCAATCCAACAGCAAAGGAAGAAATGGCATGATCAACACATCAAAACTAGGAAATTTTATGTTGGTGATTGGGCTCTGTTATATGATTCTAGATATCAAGAGAACCAAGGTAAGCTCACAACACGCTGGCTTGGCCCTTATGAAGTTGAGAATGTGTTTGACAACGGAGTTGTACAGCTGGTGATAATTGATCCAGTCCGTTTCAAATTGCTAGTTAATGGCCACCGACTCCGGTTGTACCATAAACCAGTTTCAAAAGAAGAATTCATGCAACAGTTCATTCAGGTTCCTCCTGCTACTCTTCCTGCAGCCGAAGGCTTTAGCCTTTCTCCTACAGCTTCACCGTAATTAAAAAAAAAAAACATGCTCATAATAAAGGTTTTCTTTTTAAAAGGAAACCCCTTTTTCTCCATTCTTATTTATCGCCCCATCTCACTTTTTTATCTTCCATCCATCCATCCCATCCATCCATTCCATCCATTCATCTCATCCGCCCATGTCACCCATCCACTTCATCCATCTACATCACTCTTAATTAAGATATCATTCCCAACTATCAACTCATGCATACGTCGTCATCTTTCTTCACACGTACATGCAAATATCAAAGGTATGCCATATCTTTTGTTATCGCATATTTGATTTATTTTATTCTGTTTATTTACTGCTATGATAGTACCAGTCATTATTACCCGATCTTCACCTATTCTTTAGTACATGTGAGGACACATGTCATACTCTAAGTAGGGGGTGGGGTAATCCACCTTTTAAAATCTATCTTTTCGCTTCTACCATAACTGCCCAAATAACCTTTCTTTATTATTTTTCTGGTACTTTCCAAATATGATCACATGTCCTTCTTTATTGCATGTTTTTCTTGTAAATTACGATTAAAACTGCTTGTTCAAAAAGTTCATTTTTGGAAAAAAAAGAAATGTGATGGCATGACAGAAGAAAAACTAGAGCAGAAAGGGAAACAAAGAATTTGAATTTTCAGCAAGGAATTGAGTTCAGCTAGGGGAAAACTGTGAATATGGGTGGTCAGCTGGTGTGACATGAGCTTGTAGCTCATGAATTATTATTGCAAAATCCTCAAACAGTCCACGCATTCAGCCTCTATGGATGGTTAATCTATTTCTTGAGTTTAAATGCTTTTGATGAGGAGGCTGCTGGAGAATTTTTGATAACCCTTTCTGAACGGGAAGCCACTGTATGGGGTCTAACGGTTGTCGCAACTGAAGATAGAATTGCTGAAGTAATCGGGCTTCCAGCCGTTGGAGAAAATTTTTTCTTCAGATGCTGCCGCTGCAAGGGCTGAGTTTTCAATGCCCACTGATGGACCTTTGGAAGTCTCCAAGCAGGGATGCAAGCGGGTATCATTGCCTCCTCCTTATTTAGAATATGCCACTTACATAATCAGGTATTTAACCTGTGAAGGCCATTTCTCCTACCTGCATTCGTATGATTTCAAATTATTAAGTCATATGAGGCATGGGTTAGTTGTAAATGTTTCAAATTTCCTGTTAAAATTTCTAGAACAAAGTGCCTATGGAACCCAACAAGGGAAAGATAATTTTGTTGCTCACCATGGCCTTATCAAATTACTGATTGAACGCTCTTTGAGAGATGTCTCACCTCTTTCTTGGCAACAATTCGTTGCCCAAAAAAGTTTGCAAATTCCACAACCCCCTAGGGTACTTACCCCACGGCCTCAGAAAAAGAAGAAAGAAATTACGTCTACCAGTAGAACAGGGCAAGGGTCATCTACTCCTGTAGCACCTGGTCCTGCAGCTCCCCCACTGGAATCCTCTGTTCGGATTAAAACTAGGTCTGCCACTAGGAGAGAGAAGGGAAAAAAAAAGGTAAGTGAGTCGTCTGGGGCAGAACAAACCCCAGAGTCTGACCCTCGTTCTCAGAAAAGGCAATGCCCTTCCCCTGCAGCCACACCAGTGCCAAGAAGAGTTTCCACAAGGAAACAATATAAGACCTCCCCTGCTTCACCTCAACCAGAGGTTATTGTAATTTCAGAAGGATTTGTAGGGTCTGAATTTGATGTTTCTCAGAATGTATCCGAAAATGCTGCACAGAGCTCATTCGTTCCTGAAGAGGAACAAGTTGAGACAAAGGAAATGGAGCATAATGAGCAAGGGTTACCAAATCTTGATGACTTGGCTACCGCTGCTATGCAGTTTTCGGAGGAAGCACAGTCTTCTCCACTATAGCAACAAGAATTCATCTTGCAGCAAGAGCAGGAACTGACTGAACAATTGAATGTGCCTAGTGAAGCTACATTTCACCCTGCAATTTGTAAAGCCATTGTTGTTTATAAGAAGATGTTTTTGATTGAGTTTCTGGAATATGTCAAAGCTAACAGAGAAACAATTACATTGCAAACCCTGACTTTCTGGCACATAGCCCAAACTGACATGCAACAAAGTCTATGGGAGGTAGAAAGGAAGAAACTGAAAAAGGAAATTGAAAGTCAGAAGCAGGAAATTGTTGAGTTGAAAGAAAAAATGGATGAAATGTTAAAAATAGCTGGTCAGATTATGGAATGCAGACCACCACCCAGAGTTTATGCTCTGTGCCTTAAGGAACAGTTCTTATGGTTCCAACTAATGAGAATTTTCAGAAATCAAGATCCTATACTTCACACTGCTAAAGAATTTTGCGAGGCATACCAGGCAGCCCCTAATTGGTTAAGAAATTCTCCGTATGAATTTTATTTACATGGCTTCTTAATTCCATTTGAAACAGAATGGAACCCTCTTCTATATATTGGTGATATCCATTTGAGATCATTTATGTCATGGGAAGCAAATGAAGCGAATTATGGCAGGCAATGGGAAATATATGAGGAAGCTGAGAGAAATGAGTCTGTTCCATTATGCTCTCAAAGTTCAAACCCCCATGCAATGTTGAAAAACTGGTTTGCTCTGACATATGGCATTAATAATATTACAGCTAGAGAGAAGATATTTGATCTTAGGAAACAGGTATATGATGAATTTTAGGAACAGTCATATTCATTTTGGAGAGTGGCATACACCAGAAGTGAGAAAAGGTGGGAAAGATTAACTGTTGGACTAAGAAGATCCGAACCTCACAGTCCCCTAAATTTCACAGCAGCTCTTAAACGATCAAGCAGATATATACAGTTGGGACTTCAAAAGAGATTTGAACTGTGGTTGCCATTGACATTCAGACCTCCTATGCTAATGTGGCCCCTTTATCCTTATCAGGCTACCAATCTTAATGATGATTTAGAAGACCGTAGGTATGAAAGGTGTGAGGATTTTAGAGTCATGCAGCAACCACTGACTTCAGAGAAACCACCAGGAAAATTAATGCTGGAGGACCAGCATTAGGCTAAGTAGGGGGCAGTGATGAGCCCAAAATATGCTCATAGTTTGGATATTATGATGAACTTTTAATGCCTTTACTTTTGTTATTCGTGGTTGTTTAAAACTCTTTTGAAACCTTTTATGGGGATATCCTGTAGCAAAACATTTGCATATTCCTACAACTTATTGTGTTGACTTGACTACATTTATTACCTCGTTGACTCCCTAAATGACTGGTACATCGCATACAGTTTTTGAATGATGAAATAGATTTAAATGTGTGATTAATGAATGGATATTGTGTATGTGCCATACGCCTTTTCTTTCGCATCTGTTACCTTTTGTTTCACAAGTTGTTGAAGAATGATCGAGTCAAGCGCAACCAATCTCGGCCTTGCAGTAAAGTCCATTTCCTGCACGACTTCGAGGAAGCTCCAGCGAAGACTCTTTGACCGAAACCGTTGGGAAATATTTTTAATGACAGTCAATCTAGAAAGAGTGGAGCGCTAGATTCTCTCCGGATTGGGTTGAACGCATAAATTCATTTATGAAGTTTGTTCCTTGATTCTGGGATACACTTTACTTCCATGTCTTTCTTTGATAGGGTTAGTTAGTTAGTTGCTCTCCTGATTTTAAATAAAGTACTCCTCCTGTGCGAGTGAGAAGGGAGATGATAGTTAGAGTAAGATAAAAGCATAGTGATAGAAACATAGTAGATATCATGTAAGAGTCAGTATGATAATGAAAAGCAGAATATGTTTGACAAGAGACAGAGTTTGTTGTTAGTTTATATCAACAAAGTAATGTATACCATTATGTTTTCATGAATAAAGTTTGATGAGGTTATGAGTTCAGCACCTGTGTAATCAGTAGATGCTTGCTAAGGTGGCCCACTTAGTAAGTATCTGTAGCTAGTTAGTTGTTCTTTTCTGTTGATCTTCAGTTAGCTTTCATCTTTGAAGTTTTTATACAAACTCAGTCTTGTATTGCTCCTGCAGCATAAGGCCAGTTCATAGTTTGTGTTTCAGTCGTAGCTGTTATGGTTTCTGTTTTAATCAAATCATAGTTGAGTTAAAGAACTTTTCATTACCTTCCTGTAGCGTAGATAGAATTCCTTCCAAGTATTTATTTCTGCTAAGTTTTGACCAAAACCAGTTCTTAGTGCATATATTGTGCTGCACCATTTAAAGTATACGTCCCGTGGTTTGACAAGTAAATGAACGTCCATAGAGAGATATTAGTCACCTGTTGGAATGTCCAATTCCCAGGAAATGTTTTACCTGTGATTTTCATATCCTTTTGTGGGCGCGACCGGGGCTCATCTCTGAGGTAAAAGAATCATCTGACTTGCTAGGGGCTAATTTCCTAGCTTCCCATTCCACACTTTCATCTTTGTTCTGAGAATCAGAAGAAAACTCCGGAACCAAAACTTGGGGGGTCTGGTTGGAAAAGCCATCATTTCCAGCTTCATCAGAGATATTGTGTTGAGAAACATCCGCCTTGCCTAGAGCCAAGAACCCAACATTGCAATCCATTCCTTCTCCTTTATCTTGAGGACCAGACTTACTCTCAGGAACAAGAGCTTGGGGGACCTGGAAGGTGGAGCCTTCATTTCCAGTGTCACCCGAGAGGTTATCAGGGATTTCAACAACCTTTCCCACTGGCTTCGTAACAAATTTTTCCTCCTGTTTCTTTTTCCATACCACTTTTGAGGCCCTTTTAGGGTTTTCCATTTCTTTTACTGCCTTAGGGGACAATGCTTCGCCCAATGGCCATATTTTTTGCAGTTGAAGCAGGCAAAAGGGATGGTCTCAAACTCAATAGCCTGCGCCCAAGAACCAAGTTTCGAGTGGATCTCCATAGAGGAGGGAAGATCCGCTTCCTGAGAAACACCCACACATATTCTGGCAAACACCAGTCTCCTTCTTGCTGCTGTCATAGGGTCAATCAATAAAATCTCCCCAAAGGAGCTAGCAATCCCCCTGAAAACATCCTCGTTCCAATATTCCAGAGGAAGACCATGAATCCTAACCCATACTGGATCATTCTCAAAGATGGAGTCCGTTAGATCTAAGTTTGAAGACCATTTTTTAAGTGCGAGCATTGATTTCCCAATAACCCATGGTCCTCCGCATCTAACAGCCTTAATGTCTTCTCTGTTCGAGAACTCAAAAGCAAAGAAACCTTTTGGGAGAGCCGCAACAAAGACACTACCATTTGTTCTCCATTTTTTTCTGATGAAATCCCTAACAATCTCAATATTTGGCCTTTGGCCCATGAATTTACCAACTAGGGAATTTTCCATTATAGCAATATTATGATCAATGATCTTGTCTGGAATAGAGATTGCAAATTTTCCAACTGTAAGGCTAGAGATATTGCGCACAGGGGGAAAAAAAGACTTACCATTGGGTTTAACCCCAAACAGTGAGGCCCACTTCTTACGATGCCCACCATTCGTGTCACCAGACCCCACTGCACCTTTGAGGTTATCTTTAGGGCAATTGCCGACAGGTTTAATAGGGGGAGGAACTGGAATATTCTTCCCACCTGGGTCATCTACATGCTTTTTTGGGGAATCCTCCCTTTCCGGTTTCTCCACGCTTTTCTTCTTACTCGAGGCAGGCCCATGACCCACCGGGGCCATCGTAGATCCATTTCCATCACCCCGCTCAGTACCAGAAGATTCGAAACACCCATTTTCCTGCCCAGTACTCCGCTCCTGCCAACTATCATTGTTGACAGTTTCTTTGTATTTATTTAAATAAGCCTGCTATAGCCCTTTGGGATTGATGAAATGAATGAAGATATGGTTTGTTTTCCGCTGTAGTATTCTTTGCTATTGTTTTGTTTTTGTCTTTGCCCTTTCTATCAGATTGGTATCAGAGTTAGGTGATCAAGGATAAATGATTTCAAAACGTTGAGAGCTGCTAACAAGAGAAGCCAAATTTGTGATCATTGCTGAAGCTGTTCAAAGTGTTGAAGTTGCTAAGTATTGATGTCATTTATATCTTTTTGTATTTTCATGAAGCTATTTTATGAATTTGATACAAATAAATGAATTAAAATGTTTTCTTGTTGAAAAATAAGATGAGTGCATATCAGGAAGGGGAGATAACACTGTGGCATCCAATAATAGTTTAACTCAGCCCCAAATTCCAATATTTACAGGTAAAAATTATGATACATGGGCAATAAAACTAAGGACATTGTTTTGTTCACTAGATCTATGGCAGTTTGTTCAAAATGGGTTTGTAGAACCTCAAGATTTGTCTATTTTGTCAAAAACACAAAAAGATGATCTTAAGGAAAATAAAAAGAAAGATTCTAAAGCTTTGTTTCTTATACACTACTACGACTAGTTTTAAGAAATCCTGGGAAATCTTAGAAAATTCATACCCATGGACAACTAAAGTAAAAGTTGCAAAATTACAGATTTGAAGAAGGAATTTTGAAAATGTTCAAATAAGTTCATTAGAATCTGTACATCAATTTTTCAGTAATGTAATCAATATTGTAAATCAAATGAAGATACATGCTAAAAATATATCTGATCGAAAGGTGATAGAAAAGGTTCTTAGAAGCCTTCCTAATAAATTTGATGCAATAGTTGTTGCAATTGAAGAATCAAAAGACTTGTCTCAATTGTGAATAGATGAATTGATGGGATCCTTGTTTTCACATGAAACTAGAATGAATCCAAATAACAATTCTTCTTTGGAGAGTGCTTTCAAAACACAGGGATCATTTGCAAGAGGAAGAGGAAGACGAAGAAGTGAACACACAAGTTTAGATCAAGGAGAAAGAATAAATTCGTCCTATCAAAATTTAAGCAATAAAGGAGTAGTCGAAAGGAAGAATAAAACTATAATGGATATGTCCAGGAGCATGATGAAGGCCAAAACTTTATCCAATGATTTGTGGATAGAAGCAATGGCATGTGTTGTGTAGATTTTTGTATAGGAGTCCTACATAGAGTGTGAGGGATAAAATCCCCCCAAAAGCATGGAATGGTAAGAAGCATACTATCTCTCAGTTTAGAATTTTTGGATGTGTTGCTTATTCTCTAGTGACATCTGAATTAAGAAGGAAATTAGATGATAAGAGTGAAAAATATATTTTTATTGGTTATGATGGGCAATCAAAATCTTACTGGTTATATAATTGAATTACAAAAAAATTGATTATTAGCAGATATGTTGAATTTGAGTAAGAAGAATCACGGGATTCAAATGTTGACATATTAGTCATAGGTAGAGCACCTATAAATGATATTGAGGAGGAACCAAAAGAAAAAGGTGGTCAAACACCACAAAGTACTCCACCAAGAAATGTTGTGCAAGGCATATCATCATCCCATCCAAATATTTCTATTCCAACCTCAAATTTAAGAGATGAATCAGATCCAACACTTGCTTCATTAAGAAAAAGGCGCAAAGGAAGGAAAACAAAAAGCTTAAAAGAAATATATGATAAAGAAGATGAAAATGTGAATTCAAATTTGTCTTTATTTGCTAGTGATCTTGTTTATTTTGAAGAAGCGTTAAAATATGATAATTGGATGAAGAAATAGACTCTATAGGAAGAATCAAAACATGGGAGTTAGTAGATTTACTTGAATGTAAAGATTACATAGGAGTTGTTTATAAAACTAAATTTAATTTTGAAGGTTGAATTGTAAAATATAAAGCAAGATTAGTTGCAAAAGGGTTTTCACAATAGCATGGGTTTTGACTATAATGAAACTTTTGCTCCAGTTGCAAGGATGGACACAATTAGAGTTGTTCTAGTAGTAGCTGCACATAATAAATGGAATATGTTTCAAATGGATGTGAAATTAGCTTTCTTAAATGGTTTTCTTGATGAAGAGGTTTATGTCTTACAACCCTCTGGTTATGAAGTTCATGGTCATTAAAATAAGGTTTATAAATTAAAAAAGGCACTTTATGGATTGAAACAGGCACCCAGGGTTTGGTATAGTAGAATCAATTCATATTTGATAAGTAATGGATTCAAAAGAAGGAATAGTGAGCCCAAATTGTATATAAATACTAATGATAAAGTTCAAATTTTGATTGTATGTCTATATGTTGATGATTTTATTTTTAGTGGAAATTTATCTGTGGACATGTTTAAGTTGGATATGATGAAAGAGTTTGAAATGACAGATTTGGGCTTGATGAGATACTTTTTAGATATTGAATTTTTTGAAACAGATAAGGGAATTTTTATTTGTTAGTCCAAATATACCAAGGATGTATTAAGAATACTTAAAATGTTGAATTGTAATCCTGCACCAACTCCAGTTGTCATGCAGGAACAAAATTGAGCAAAGAGGATAAGGGGTCAAATGTTGATCCAACCAGATTTCAAAAGCTTGTTGGTAGTTTAATGTATCTTATAGCTACAAGGCCCAATATCATGTATGGTGCAAGTTTGATTTCAAGGTTCATGGATTCACCTCAGAATTCTCATTGTCAAGTTGGGAAGATAATACTTAGATATGTTGCAAGAACAATAGGATATAGAATTCTATATTCCAAAACTAACAACTTTGATTTGGTTGGTTATACTGATAGTGATTTTGTAGGTAACATAGATGATAGGAAAAGTACATTAGGACACATATTTTGTACTAGATCAGGAGTTGTCTCATGGGCATCAAAGAAGCAACCTATAGTGACAATTTCTTCAGTCGAAGCACAATATGTAGCTGTAACTGTTGCAGCATGTCAAGCAATTTGGATGTGTCAATTTTTTTTAGATTTGTTGTATAATCAAGATGAACCAACACCAGTCCTTTGTGATAACAAGTCAGCCATTACATTATCCAAGAATCATGTATTTCACAAAAGAAGCAAGCATATTGATACGAGGTACCACTTCATCAGAGAATTGGTCAACAATGGAGAAATCTATCTTGAATTTTGTAGATCCAAAAATCGGCTAGCAAACATTTTTACCAAGGCATTACCAAAGGATGGCTTTGAATATCTAAGAAAAAATTTGGGAGTTGTTGATCTGGTTGAAATTAGGAGGGAGTGTTGGAAGGAAACTTCTAATTTCTCCCTCTGTTGTTTCCTGCAGTTTCTGTAATCTCGAGAATCTACCAAATTAGACTAATGTGTTAATTTAGCTTATTTCCATCTTAGTTGTTACGTTTAGAAGTTTCTTTTTCAATGTCATTTTTGAAAGTTGCTTTGTATCTATTTAAATAAGACTATTGTAGCCATTTTCGATCGATAAAATGAATAAAGATATGGTTTGTTGTCTTTTGTAACATTATTTGTTATTGCTTTTTTGTTTCTTTGCTCTTTCTATCAAGAGTTTGAAGGAAAAATATTACGAAACCCTACCAAAGTAGAACATTTTCTTTTAAATGATACAGAACAAAACCACTCTCCCTATGATTGTGAAAAAAGATCTAAAAATAGCAGGATTTAAACAAAAAATTTGCATCCTTTTAAAGGGTATGTGTAGGATCATCATGGAAAAAACAGGCCCCTAAGTGGCAAAAAATTCAGAAAAATCAAAGTTAGGAAACTTGACATAAAAATTTGAATAAGTTATCTATATTATTTCAAAAATATGTAAGAATAGAATCTGTACAAAATTGAATGTAGTTTCTAAACTACTAGGTTTATTTTAAGAAAAACAAAATCTATTTGGTGGAAATTTGAAATTTCAATGCAGTAGTAATTAAACTTCAAGGGAAAAATAAGAAGTAGGTGTCTGTCTGACCACCCTAACCAAACTAAAATGATAATACTTTTTTATAAGAATTTATATATAAGTAGAGGACTCATGTCTGGATGTGATGCATATTGTTTGGTACTTTTTGTCTGAGTAAATAATGAATTATGAATTTTTTATTACAAATTTTAAAAAATATAAAAGCTCCTATGTATAACCACCATAATTTGGTCAAAACTTCATGAAATTGATTCTTTTTTTTTTTTAAATCCTATAGTATGTGAAGCCTAGAATGTGATGCATGTTTCATATTCAAAAAATGTGACATCGTATGAAAGCTATAGTTTTCTTTTCAATCAGCTCATCAATTAGGACTTTAGTCGTAATTGAAATAGAAAATGAATAATGATTATTTATTGAATTCAAAGTACAACATAATTTATATTGGTGGAAAGCTGGGAATCTCCTTTAAAAACCCTTTCCATTTCATCAAATTTTGGTTAAAAAAATTTGTCAGCCACATACCCATCATATTGCCACTTTTTGGCCCATCATGATCTTGCACATACCAAAGCAAACAAGGTGACAAAAAAAGAGGCAAACCATGGTGTTAATCAAACGAAGATCTGTCTAACCACAACAAGCAAGCTGGCATGGCAAGACTTAGCTGCATTAATACAAGAGGAAAATAAATGAAGAATTTAAAAAAGCTCTTGGAAATCAAGAAAGGTAAGAGGGTCAAGCATGAGGTAATGGATCACATCTCAAAAGGATTGCATTACAAGTAAGGTACGCATCTCTGAACCTGAACTGCTATCAATACATATGTGAAATATTTAGTAATTATTAATATACACATTGAAGCATATTGAATTCAAATCCTTAACCAAGTTATTACAATCAACCATGGCATCTAAGGAGCATTGCAACAAAAAATGAACACCAAAAGACTCAGCCTAGACAATTGTGCCCTTTACAACATATTGAAATCAACGGCCTTAATCAAAAGTAACTAGAAAACTGAACCTCATAGTATTTGACACATTACACATTTAATTATAAGGTGAACACATATTTAACAGTTTATTACCAACTTGACTCATTCTTGAAAAGTGGAAATGCAAAGGAAGTAGCAAGAAATTATCATTATTATTGTTACAAGAAAAGCCTTAAGATTCCATGAACAATCATATAGCTTAAGGTTATAAAATATCTCAAAGTACATTTGTTCATGTGAAGTCTATTGGTATAACTAGGCTAATCCTTCAAAGATACGGAAAAACTCGATGAGTATATACATATTTGGTGTCAATATTCAAACTAAATGGTGATTTTATGCTTCACAAGCAATGAAGAGAACAATCCAAGCAGAATCTTGAATAGGTTCAAGTTGGTATAAGCGATTAAAAAAATTATAGGCTTTCTTAGTACAAAGGCGATCCTCCCAATAACATTCATCTTTAGCATATGATAAAAACGGAAGAAGGGCGACACACTTTTGATTAGAGAATTGCAAATCCTGGGGGTGAGGAATCCCCTCACCCATTTGTGCTGCCTCCATGACCGCACTCAAACCTTGAAGGTACTAAGGCTTAAAAACTCATTGGGTTAAGTGAAAAATGATCTCCTTTCTTGCATGAAGATTCAACAAGGAAGCTACAAAACGCAAAGTAATATCTGAATTCATGCAATATCTCTCATTGGTAGTCGTAAAACCCTTCCCTAACACCATTTTAAGTGCCTTAGGGGTTAGGGAGTCAGGGTTTTGCAAAAATCCTTCCAAACGATCCAAAATAGGCCTTAGAAATGTTTCTTGAGTCTTGGTACAAGTGAGAAAAATAGGAGTCTCCATAATTTGGCTTTTCAACAAGATTATAGCAAAAGAAAAAATGACAAGGAAACAACCCATTTTGCAAAGTTAAAAAGGGGGTATGGAAGCTAAATCGATGCACATGTTCCAAGGGTCATGTATCACTAACTCTAGGAGGAGCAAATGACTCATAAAACCATCCAAGGTGGAATAATCTTGAGCATTTAAGGGAGCAACCCAATTAATATTCACCAAAAGGCATACTTTTAACACATAAAATATAAATCAGCTGATAAATAAATTTGGTTATACGAACCATGGCCCTTATGGAAATTGGCCCAATAAAGCTTAATCTAAACCAAAGGCCTTGTAGGGCAACAAGAGCTCAAATCTCAAAAATAGATAAACGAGTGTAACCCCAATAACTAAAGAAGGGCATACATTAATATTCTAAAGAAGAGATGCAACAACACATACATTGAAACCAAAATGGGCCCTTTGAACTTAGGCACTTAGGTCAAACCATTTAACTGATAAATTTAATTCATTCACCTACCCAAATCAATTTTCATAGGATAATGGAAAATCCATAGGAAATGAAAGCATAGTTTAATATGTCTTTACTATATTATAAGAGTTTTTGAAACCACAGATAAATTCCATTTTCAATCCAATTTCTTAAAACAAATCTTAGCCCTATAACTGTACATATGCACATTATAAATATTTACTCAAGATGTCACTATCATATCTAACAGTATCATATACCCTTCTTACATTCTATGTGGACCCAACCCATTAAGGAACCCTTGACATATCTTATCTGGGTATGTGTCAAAAATGGAGCAAACATGCATTCACTCTTCAAAAAGGTCAAACTCCTCAAGCCAATCGTAGTCATCCACCGACTCGAACTAGTAAAGCCTACGAAGGAACCAATAAGCAACCAAGGCGTGACCATGATGTACCAAGAGTTATACATCCTTGATATCCAATAGGAAGGAATAATAATGAGGAACCACAACTAGGAGTTAGAGATCTTGTGGATGTGGGATACCGACTCCCAACTATACATCAATAAGAACATCCAAATTTCCAAGCAAGTCCAGATAGAATAATTTGTGGGTTAACTGACCCACAACATCCTTTGACACCTGAAGATCAAGAAGTGAAACAAAAACGCAAGCAGACATATCTATATTTACTCGATGATGCTCCTCTGAAACAAAAAATTTCTTTTCTAAAATAAGTCGAACGACTTTCATCGTCATTAACCCATGCTAAACGAAAAATAAGCTTCGAATGTTGGTTTGTAATTTGACCTAAAAAAGACAACTGGCTATGATCATAGGTTAACAGAATCAGAGTCTCCATAGAGATTGAAAATTCCAAACTAATCTTTTATTTTCCCATTAAAACATATTTAATTAAGGCCTACTATGCGAAAACATAAGAAATTAAGACATAATCCTTCAAAGTGAATGGCATACTGATACACACAATGTGAGATTATGTCGCAACAAACCAAAACCCACAAAAGTTGAGGAGTTAATGCCATCAAGATTGAAAGTTGAGAAGGAGTTAATGCCATCAAGACTAAAAGTTGAGAAGGAGTTAATGCCATCAAGACTGAAATGAGTGATGGCTTGTGTGAAGACAACGGTCCAATAGCCCATGAATTGGGTACCTGGGGTGAGCTAGGGTGAGACAACGGTCCAATAGCCCATACATTGGGTACCTGGGCCGAGCTAGGGTGAGACTAGCCCTGTGTGGGTGAGATCCCCTACCCACAAGAAGTCCCACCTCCTAAACCCAGGAGAGAGTCGAACCCGAGACCAATGTGGAGCAAACCCACTGTCCAAGCCAACTTTGCCACCTGTGCGGGCTTTTATTTATTTAATTATTATCAACTTCCTAGTATAATTAAATAATGATCTCAATTATTTAATTATTCATTAACCTATTTTGTTAATTGGCTACTAATTTATTATTTTCTCCTACTTTTGGATTAAATTATTATTTAATCAAAAAGTCAAGCTCTCACATGTCTTTTATAATTAAATAATATTTTCATTATTTAATTATTCATTTTCCCTTCTCATTTAAATAATTTTATAATCATTTAAAATCCTCCAACAACATCTTTATTCGTTCCAACCTCGTTATCGGTGCCATTCTTATCTCTTCGTGTCTTATTCAATTTCCACCCTTGATTGAATTAATTTCTAATTCAATCTCAGCCATTCATTCTTTATCTTTGCCCTAATTTAACCCTAACCCTATTTCATACTACAACTTTCATTCTTAGTCGTAGATTTTCATATCTTATTGGCTTTGAATCTTAACCCTTCATTCCAATTTGACTTTCTATAAAAGATACCTATCATTGTCATATACCTAGACTATTGCTAGCAAAGGAGACAACTACAATACTTCAATATTTTGCTATCATTGTCATTAGACTATTGTTGCATGCTCAAATCTAAGGGCATTCATCATATTCAAGAAAAATGGAGAAAGATAATGGAGGTCAAACAACCATGGCATAGGTAATATTTCTTCATGTTTATATTTCTATGTTGGATTGTGCTTCATTATTGATTTAGGGTTTAGGAGTTTAATTTTAATGCTTTATTACCTTAACTTTTGATTTTACCTTAGATTACACAGCCTAAAAAGAAATCACGTGGCTTTAAATTTGATAAGAAAAATAATTTGTTTAGATTTCTTGTTTCTAAATCATCCGTTGATATAGAAATACATTTTGCAGCTCCCCAAAGCCTTGCACAATGAAAGAAGTTAGATGAAAAGATTTTTGTAGAGGTAAGTAATAAAATTTCTCCAACAAGTTTTCTTATTTGATAAGAAAATCACTGCATTATAAAACCTATATGTATTAACTCGTAACTTTATGAATTCATGTCCAGGAAGAAGAAAAAGAAACAAACAACCTTTGAAATTATTTTCTCTGCATCCCGATAGAGGAGGTTTGTTATAGACCAGGAAACAACACTCTTCTATTGTACTAGGTTTTTTAGAAGAGGAGAACAATTTTTTTATTCGTAGTTGATAGATTAGCCTTTGTCAATGCGTAAAACCTTCTACTCTGTCATGATCTCAAGTAATGGATTATTTTATCTCTACAGAGAGGAGAACAATATTTTTATTCGTAGTTGATAGATTAGCCTTTTTCAATGCGTAAAACCTTCTACTCTATCATGATCTCAAGTAATGGATTATTTTATCTCTGCAGAGAGTTTCTGACTGCTAATCTCAAGTGATGAATTATATTTTCTCTGATTTTTTATCCCCCTTTTTTGGCATTACCATTACAAACCTTAATTTTCCTTTTATTGCCCAGGTTAATTCTTACATTGAGTGTAGAGGAGAGCGCAAGGTGAAGGGAGCTACTTGAATGTTTTCCTATGGTGGAGAGCACAAGCAGGGTGTGTAGGAAAAAATCATCTATTAGAGTGCATGTGGGTTGTTGCAGTTGAAAGCTCTCAATGGATCGAGTGGAAGTTTGGAGGTCAGTAAATAATTACTGACCATTGAGCACAAGCAGAGAACGGAGGCCTATAAAATGGAGGCCAACCTTAGAGAAAAACATTTATTAGAATGCATGTAGGCTATTGGAATCAGAAAGCTATCTCAACAAAGAGGGTTATGGGAGGATGAAAGCCAAAAATGTTTAATATTGGTTTCCAAGTGAAAATACTGAAACCCACATAGCTGAAATGGTTTTCTGGTTCCACTGGCCCACATGCATTCTAATAAATACTCAATATTGAAGTAGCTCCTTCGCTACAACGATATGGGAGAACAGAAGCGTTCAGTTTTGGTTTCAGAATGCAAATACTAGAGACAAACGCCATTTAAATTCTGTTTATCTTTCAATTCTTCCTGTAGCGAAGAATGCCATTTTTAATAATTTATGTATTGAAAAGGAGTGATTTAAAACAGGTTTTAATTGTTGTCTCATTGAAAAGTAGAAATCGTGAGATGTAAGTTTTATTGTTACCGTATTTGAGCTCTCCTGCCCTAAATATATTTTGCTGGGAATTTGTTGTTATTTTAGATTTCAGTCTGAGATTAGTGTTTACCGTTTGGTAAACGAATGTGAAGGAATGGTTAAACGTGATTGCAATTTATAGGGAAGAGTGTCCAACACAGCGTGAGTGGTGGCTTGCGTTTTTTAATTTAAATCTATTTTATAGAATCCCCATGAAAAAATATTCTCATTTCCTTGTACGCAATTTGATGTCTTGAGATTTGAATGCATTGATGTGATTTATAGTGAGTTGATTGAAGCAGCCACTCAGCTATCAACTTGTGTTTTACAGGGCTTTGAGTTGATTGAAACTCTTCAGATTAATGACATTAAACTCTTCCTATTAATGACATTTCACTTTGAATGTAAGTATTTAGGTTTAAAGATTTTATTTACGCCCTGAGTTTTTCTTCTCATCAATGTGTTCCTTGCTGTTAATTCTCACCGCCTTTCATCACAGCCAACAGTTTCGATAAATATGGTGGAGGTGAACTCTGATTTCCCATTCAGAAAAACCTACTTTTGAAGAGTTTAGCTGCACCTCACCAAACAAACAGGTTTTGTCTTGTTACTATTTGCATCTCCTTTTTAAATTTTACTATCATGTTTGTTTGGAATATTTAATGACTTTTTAAATAATTTTAGTGCATGGAAAATAATGTTTACACACTTTAGATTTATTGAATTTAGTTGGAAACCAAAATCCTACTTTTTTTTGTTACAATTGTGGGCAGTTCTTGTGTGCTGCTTTGAATTTGTTGTTTGATTAGTGGTTGAATGATGTTAGAAGACACATGTTTGTATCGTAAAATCATTTCATTTACATTACAATTTAAAAAGGATGAAATATTTGTGAAAATAGGAAGAAAAAACTTATTCAATGTTGTCAGTTACCAGTTGTAAACTCTTCCTCAGCCCCAAGGTTACAGGAAATATTTTTCAGTTACCAATTGTAATCTTTTTAGTTACAAATGCCAATCTAATCCCATAAAATCCAATAAAATAAAAATCATCATATGACTTGGTATTTTCCTTGAAAGAAAAGAATAAATCTGATTCTCAATAAATGCCAACCCACAGCCATAAGAACCCAGAAAATAACTCGAAAGAACAAAATAAATCAAACAACCATAGATAAAACCAGAGACCCAATACCATTTACTTAACATTTAACAACAAAATTGTTTTGGAATGAAATAAAACACAACACAAATGATCGAGCAGTGTATAGATCGTTGAAGGAAACTCACCAAAACCAAGACAAGCCACTTACCTCAATATTTTTGCACAAATTGAGTTGTGTTGTCAACGATACTGTTGAGAAGTAATAGGCAGAGTTGTTGGAAGGAAACTTCTAATTTCTCCCTCTGCTATTTCTCGCAGTTTCTATAATCTCTTTTGGAATCTGCCAAATTAGACCAATGTGTTAATTTAGCTTATTTCCATCTTAGTTGTTGTTATGTTTAGAAGTTTCTTTTCCACTATCATTGTTGACAGTTGCTTTGTATCTATTTAAATAAGCCTGCTATAGCCATTTGGGATTGATGAAATGAATGAAGATATGGTTTGTTTTCTGCTGTAGTATTCTTTGCTATTGTTTTGTTTTTGTCTTTGCCCTTTCTATCAGATTGGTATCAGAGTTAGGTGATCAAGGATAAATGATTTCAAAACGTTGAGAGCTGCTAACAAGAGAAGCCAAATTTGTGATCATTGTTGAAGCTGTTCAAAGTGTTGAAGTTGCTAAGTATTGATG
Organism: Sequoia sempervirens; assembly: GCA_007258455.2. Taxonomy (NCBI): domain Eukaryota; kingdom Viridiplantae; phylum Streptophyta; class Pinopsida; order Cupressales; family Cupressaceae; genus Sequoia; species Sequoia sempervirens. The sequence continues at coordinate 192,520 of VDFB02107657.1, read as the reverse complement.
TCATTTATATCTTTTTGTATTTTCATGAAGCTATTTTATGGATTTGATACAAATAAATGAATTAAAATGTTTTCTTGTTGAAAAATAAGATAAGTGCATATCAGGAAGGGGAGGTAACACTATGGCATCCAATAATAATTTAACTCAGCCCAAAATTCCAATATTTACAGGTAAAAATTATGATACATGGGCAATAAAACTAAGGACATTGTTTTGTTCACTGGATCTATGGGAGTTTGTTCAAAATGGGTTTGTAGAACCTCAAGATTTGTCTATTTTGTCACAAACACAAAAAGATGATCTTAAGGAAAATAAAAAGAAAGATTCTAAAGCTTTGTTTCTTATACACTACTATGACTAGTTCTAAGAAAGCCTGGGAAATCTTAGAAAATTCATACCCATGGACAACTAAAGTAAAAGTTGCAAAATTACAGATTTGAAGAAGGAATTTTGAAAATCTTCAAATAAGTTCATTAGAATTTGTACATCAATTTTTTAGTAATGTAATCAATATTGTAAATCAAATGAAGATACATGGTGAAAATATATCTGATCGAAAGGTGATAGAAAAGGTTCTTAGAAGCCTTCCTAATAAATTTGATGCAATAGTTGTTGCAATTGAAGAATCAAAAGACTTGTCTCAATTGTGAATAGATGAATTGATGGGATCCTTGCTTTCACACGAAACTAGAATGAATCCAAATAACAATTCTTCTTTGGAGAGTGCTTTCAAAACACAGGGATCAAATGCAAGAGGAAGAGGAAGAGGAAGAAGTGAACACACAAGTTTAGATCAAGGAGAAAGAAGAAATTCGTCCTATCAAAATTTAAGCAATAAAGGAGTAGTCGAAAGGAAGAATAAAACTATAATGGATATGTCCAGGAGCATGATGAAGGCCAAAAATTTATCCAATGATTTGTGGGTAGAAGCAATGGCATGTGTTGTGTAGATTTTGTATGGGAGTCCTACAAAGAGTGTGAGGGATAAAATCCCCCCAAAAGCATGGAATGGTAAGAAGCATACTATCTCTCAGTTTAGAATTTTTGGATGTGTTGCTTATTCTCTAGTGACATCTGAATTGAGAAGGAAATTAGATGATAAGAGTGAAAAATGTATTTTATTGGTTATGATGGGCAATCAAAATCTTACTGGTTATATAATTGAATTACAAAAAAATTGATTATTAGCAGAGATGTTGAATTTAAGGAAGAAGAATCATGGGATTCAAATGTTGACATATTAGTCATAGGTGGAGTAGCAATAAATGATATTGAGGAGGAACCAAAAGAAAAAGGTGGTCAAACACCACCAAGTAATCCACCAAGAAATGTTGTGCAAGGTATATCATTATTCCATCCAAATCTTTCTATTCCAAATTCAAATTTAAGAGATGAATAAGATCCAACACTTGCTTCATTAAGAAAAAGGTGCAAAGGAAGGAAAACAAAAAGCTTAAAAGAAATGTATGATAAAGAAGATGAAAATGTGAATTCAATTTTTTTTTTATTTGCTAGTGATCTTGTTTATTTTGAAGAAGCAGTAAAAGATGATAATTGGATTAAGGAAATGGATGAAGAAATAGACTCTATTGAAAGAAATAAAACATGGGAGTTAGTAGATTTACTTGAAGGTAAAGATTACATAGGATTTAAATTTAATGCTGAAGGTTCAGTTGTAAAACATAAAGCAAGATTAGTTGCAAAAGGGTTTTCACAATAGTATGGGTTTGACTATAATGAAAGTTTTGCTCCAGTTGTACGAATGGACACAATTAGATCTGTTCTAGCAGTAGCTGCACATAATAAATAGAATGTGTTTCAAATGGATGTGAAATTAGCTTTCTTGAATGGTTTTCTTGATGAAGAGGTTTATATTTTACAACTCCCTAGTTATGAAGTTCATGGTCATGAAAATAAGGTTTATAAATTAAACAAAAGGAATGGTGAGCCTACATTGTACATAAATACTAATGATGAAGGTAAAATTTTGATTGTATGTCTATATATTGATGATTTGATTTTTAGTGGAAATTTGTCTGTGGACATGTTTAAGTTAGATATGATGAAAGAGTTTGAAATGAAAGATTTGGGCTTGATGAGATACTTTTTGGATATTGAATTTGTTTAAACAAATAAGGGAATTTCTTTGTCAGTCCAAATATACCAAGGATGTATTAAGAATATTTAAAATGTTGAATTGTAATCCTGCACCAACTCCAGTTGTTATGCATGAACAAAATTGAGGAAAGAGGATAAGGGGTCAAATGTTGATCCAACCAAATTTCAAAAGCTTGTTGGTAGTTTAATGTATCTTATAGCTACAAGGCGTGATATCATGTATGGTGCAAGTTTGATTTCAAGGTTCATGGATTCACCTTGGAATTCTCACTTTCAAGTTGGGAAGGGAATACTCAGATATGTTGGAGGAACAATAAGATATGAAATTCTATATTCCAAAACTAAAAATTTTGATTTGGTTGGTTATACTGATAGTGATTTTATAGGTAACATAGATGATAGGAAAAGTACATTAGGAAATATTTTTCATATAAGACCAGGAGTTGTTTCATGGGTATCAAAGAAGCAACCTATAGTGACAATTTCTTCAGTCGAAGAAAAATATGTAGTTGTAATTACTATAGCATGTCAAGCAATTTGGATGTGTCAAATTTTTTCAGATTTGTTGTATAATCAAGATGAACCAACACCAACAATTTGAATGTGTCAAATTTTTTTAGATTTTTTGTATAATCAAGATGAACCAACACCAATCCTTTGTGATAACAAGTCAGCCATTACATTATCCAAGAATCATGTATTTCACAAAAGAAGCAAGCATATTGATAGAAGATACCACTTCATTAGGGAATTGGTCAACAATGGAGAAATCTATCTTGAATTTTGTAGATCCAAAAATCAGCTGGAAAACATTTTTACCAAGGCATTACCAAAGGATATCTTTGAATATCTAAAAAAAAATTTGGGAGTTGTTGATCTGGCTGAAATTAAGAGGGAGTGTTAGAAGGAAACTTATAATTTCTCCCTCAGTTATTTCCTACAGTTTCTATAATCTCTTTTGGAATCTACCAAATCAGACTGATGTGTTAATTTAGCTTATTTCCATCTTAGTTGTTGTTATGTTTAGAAGTTTTTTTTTCACGTCATTTTTGAAAGTTGCTTTGTATCTATTTAAATAAGACTATTGTAGCCATTTTGGATCGATCAAATGAATAAAGATATGATTTGTTTTCTGTTGTAACATTATTTGTTATTGTTTTCTTTTTTTCTTTGCTCTTTCTATCAAGAGTTTGCAGGAAAAATATTATGAAACCCTACCAAAGTAGAACTTTCTTTTAAATGATACGAAACAAAACCACTCTCCCTACAGTTGCGAAAAAATGATCTAAAAATAGCAGGATTTAGAAACATTTTTGCAGGCTTTTAAACAAGAATATTCGTTGTGAGTAAAAAAATGTATTCAAGCATGGGGAGAGGAATTGGTTGGAGTAGTTCAAAAGAGCAAGAAAAATGAAAGACTCTTGATGTTAGGCACCTATATAAAATAATGAAGAATAAATCCAATCCCACAACGTACAACAAATTGATCAAGAAAATACTTCAAAAGAAAGAAAATTCTAGTGCAAGTTGTGAAAAACCTCAATTGCATGATGATAAGCAAGGGCTTGTATTGGAGAAACAATGTTGTATTTGTGAGATTGGTAGAAAAGAATAAGACACTCTAATTAAATGCAGCAATGAGAAATGCCTCTATAAGTTTTATCAAATAAGGTGTTTGATACCTCCATAGGCAAGTGCTCCTCCACATAAAATAATGATTGAGCTCATGCTTACTGCTATTTTCCATGTGAAATCTTGAAATAAAGTTTTCCTTTTATGCACAATTCCTCAAAAAAATATGTTAAACAAGACTCAGCCAAATGTTTTCTTGTAAAAAATATTTCAAATAATAACTTAAATATAATTTTTTTCTCTCAAACATTTAGAACAAGACACAAATAAAGTTTTATGTTCACATGTAGTTTCTCTAAAATATTGAAAAAAATCAAACAACTTGGTAAAGTTTCCTTTTCCTTGCAATTTGTATTAAGTTTTCTTTTCTATGCATTTGCCATGTTTAAAATTTAATCACTTACAAAATTTATTTTGTATAGCTAAAATTAATCACTTATAAAATTTACCTTATATAGGTGGTCAACCTATGATAGAGAAAATAAACAAAAAAAAAATTACCCTTTCTATCTTTCTTTTTAAAAATTTATGTATCTAGTTAAATTTTTATAGTTTATGGATTTCTCATCTAACAACATTGTATTTCACTACATACAAATTCCAGGGCTTGAAAAGAGGACCTTCAAAAAGATATTGTGAAGCTCTTATTTTAATTTGATTGATGCAAACTTGATAGTAATTGTTTAAAGAAATCTAATCAACATTGTGTTTGGTGGGGAATGCGACTGCTGACAGTTTGGCAATGGTGGGTCTTGATATTAAAGGGCTAAGGTGTTGGAAAAAAGTGGATTCTTTGCCCCCCCCAGCTCTAGATTTTTTAAGGGAAGATCTTAGCAATTTAAATGATGAGCCCTAAAAGGTGTTTACTTATTTTAACCTGGCTCCTACTAACTTTGGTTAGTTTTGTTGGCAAGAGCATGCTTTTGAATAATTGGCCATTGTGTGAGGTGATGGATTTCATGGGATCATCCTTTGGCATGTACGACCTTTTTTGGGCTGATGACAAGATGTGCCTTTCTACCATTAGTGGCAGATGGGGTCATCATTTTTTGAACCCCCTAAATTTTTCGTGCCGAGCCTCATAATTTATTGGATTATGCTAGATTTTCTGAGTTGGCTAAGTCCTACGCCTATATTATGCCCTTTCGTGCTTTGGACGATTTGCATGAGGGAGCTACTTCCTTTGCATGGGATGTGAGAGGTGGCATTTATTGCCTTCCTTTTTGACTTCTCATTTCACTTCTCATCGGCCTTTTCCCTATGGATGTTTCTAGAATTTGTTGTCGTCTCTTGTGCCCTAGTTTTCTCTTTTTTGTCAAGGTGGTCTGTGACTTTTGGGTGGGCTCTATGGGTGGGGACAGAGTGTGCGTGGAGCCAAACAAGTGTGACACAGTGGAAAGTGGATGCCACCATCTGGCACATTTGTAAGGAGAGTGGCATTGCCAAGTATATGGAGGCCATGACTGGGCATGATGAGGGCTTGTCACATAAGTTTGTCACCTCCTAGAAGGATGGTAGGGTTACCATTAGTGGAATTTCTTTTGAAGTTTCTGAGGAGGTTATAGCAAGAGCTACATGGCTTTCGAATAGTGGTTGTACCTGGAAGAAAATGATGCAAGTTCCATACTAGATAAGTCTTAACCAGTTCTTCTGGGGTGTGGAGAAGCTTGTTAAGTTAAGGGGTGGCTATGACCAAGAGGCACTTCTGGAACCATGGGATAGAATTTGTATGGTGATTATGAAGTACTTCACGCTGGAAGGAAGGTATGGGGTCTACTACTATTACCATTTTAACTTCCTTAACCACCTTAGGAATCACTAGTATATTTCCATTTCTTTTTTTTTGTTTCACTCTTTGGATAGCACTGTTGCGGAGTTTAATGAAGCTACGAATTCTGGAAAAAAATACACTATCCTGCACCAAGGCCTTATGTCTAAGCTCTATCATTTTCACATGGCCCTTTGCCCTGTTTAGCCTATCACTGTGCAAGAAGTCCCTTGCATGCCCGCTCTTGTTGAAACCTCAATTTCCTCTGCCCCCCCTTTTGCCAGCATTATGGATGTGTCAGGTCCAAGTAAGAAAAAATGCTTAAAAAGTCCTTCTTTGAAATCCCCTCCCCATGACGCTTCCCCTACAACGGGTTTAGATGGGAAGGCTAAGGATAAAAAATGCTTTGCTCCCACCCCGAGACCTAAGGCCAAAGATTCTAAGAAAACAAAATTTTGCCTCCACCAAATTGATTCTGATGTTGAAATCACTGAAAGAGAAAATACCCCTCGTAGATCTTATAGACTGGTCTATAAGTAGGACAAGGTGGGAAGTCTTAAAGAGGTTTTGGATTTGGATAGTGGTAATGGAAGTGATAGCAAAAGTCAAGGGGAACAGGTGGCCGATGAGAAGGTTAAGTCTTCCTCAGAAAGAAGTGCCTCCCATGTGTCTGAAAGTTTGAAGAAGGGCCCTGCCAGTATAATTGTGAAGGAAATCAAGCCTCAGGCCCCTAACACTATGGAGGGAAAGGCCCCCTTGACTGAAGATTATGATAAAAAGGACCAGGCATGGGTTGAAGTTGACAAGATGAAAGGAAGAATTGAGAGACTGGAGAAGAAGGTCCAAGAAGTGTCACACTTTTCCCTAAAGGTCATGCACATGTCAGCTACTAGCCTTTATTTGCTGCAAAAGGAAAAGTCTGCAGATGATGGTGATGAGGACGCTAGATTTAAGGAACTTCTTAAGTTCCTCACGGCTGATTTGGCAACTGCTATTCAGGACAAACCATGCATGGAAGATTAGTTTTAGTCTTTGGGTTCTTTAAGTTTTTTGATATGTTATCTATGACTATTATTGTGTTTATGTTATTTTATGATTGGTTTGACCCCTGGGGGTCTATGGACTCGACTACCTTGAATCATGCCTACATGATGGACTCTTTTAATTACTTAGTTGTTAGTGCTATTCTGGAGTTTTTGATATGACTTGCTATGGGTGATGGCTTGGTTTACTTTGATGTCACTATGTTGTTAATGTGCTTGCTTGGGATGCCTGTAGTTTTCTTATATTGAAGGGACATCACCCTTGTTTTTGCTGCTTTTTATATCAAAAACGTTGTGTTTCACTTCATATACCTACATTTCATGGCTTTAAAAGAGAAGCTTCAAAAAAGGAAAGTAGATACTCTTATGTAACTTTGACCAATACAAACTAGGGACAAATTGTTCAAAAGAGTTGCATTGTTTTAAAAAAAAAATCAATAAAAAATTGTACCTACTTATATTATAAAAGGCATAGTTTATACAAATATATTTTTATACAACCAATTATGTATTCTTACAATTCATTTATGGTTTTTCCCTTGAACCTCCTATGGATGCAAGTGCTAGTATATAAATTTATATTAATTAATTGATAAATATGTGATAAAAGTATTATTTAACTAGTATATATATCTTAAATGTTAATCTATATAATATACGCCAAGATATATCATTTTAGATACCTATTTTATTTATTTCTTAAAAAAGTTGAAATATCATTAATATGTCTATTTTGGTGGATTTTTTAAAATAAATATTTCTAATATGTCTCATGCTTTTTGTTTGTTTTAAATAAATATATATTATTAACTCTCTCTTTTTTTTTCTTTTTTTTTTTTAAGGATAGGACTATGACCTAAATTCTTTTTTTTTTTTAATTCTTTTTTTAAATAAATAAATATTGTTTTTGATTAGGTGAAAAGCAAGTTTTGAAGGGACCCGAAACCCTCTACAGCAAAAAATAGAGCTGCAAAAGGAATAGCCTGCAATAGCCAAAAACCAGCCCCCAAACAAGACACTTCAAGATTTACATTTAGAACTACTCTTGTGTGAGCAGAGAGTCATGTCAAAAGAAGGCTTAGAGAATTTTTCTTTCTTTCCCTTTACAGTTATCCAATATTATTGCACTGGGTCTACCTTAGCATGCCAAGTGGACATACTACTATCTTAAAGAAAATTTCCTGTAGCCACTGCCTCAAGGATTTTATTAATATTTCTTCTTGCAGGAAATGTCTTATCAGAAAAGCTACCAGAAATGGTAGCTTGAGACCCATTCTCATGCTCATTTTGGGTTTCAACATGATAATATTTCTCACTATCAACAACCCCTTCATTTGAGACATCTGGAGAGGATGCCCCAAAACCCTGTGATTCCAACACAACCACCTCAAAAAAGATCCTATGTTGCTCAGGTTTCTTCTCAACCGTATAATGTTGTTGAGAGGGACCTTTCCACCATGTAGCCATTATTGCTTTCTTCTCTCATCCATTTTTTGTTGCAGCATGACCTATTTTAAAACATCTTTGACAGCGGAAGGGGACCCCTTCATAGTCCAAAGATTGGACCCAAGAACCCTTAGAAGATTTAAGTCAAATCTCAGCAAGCAACCCTTTTGAAACATCCATGTCCACCAATATATAGGAAAAGGTGGAGTTAAAAATATTAGAGGATTCAACATCCACCAACAAAAAATCTCCAAGGGCTTCACCCACTTCTTCTAAAAGAGAATCAACCCATAAATGGAGGGGGAGATTAGGTAGCCGAATCGAGATCAAGATCTTATTGAAAGTTTCAGAGGAAGGATTGAAATCAGAATGCCAAGGCTTAATCATCAAAAAAAAATTGTCCTCCCAACTAAAAAAATGATCAGATAATATTTTGTTTCTATCTTGAGCATTGCCAAATTTGGCAACAAAAAACCCCTTAGCCATGGCGAAAATATTAACTTTACCAGTAATTACAGGCTCCCATTCTTTTGATATCCATGAGTGTAGTTGAGGGAGGCTAGGCCAAAAACCCCTAAACATACAAATCACCCCCTGTAATGAAAGCTCAGAAGCATTATTGTCTATTTCCTCCACAGTCTTTTCTTTCAGGATGATGGAGATGGCATTTGCAATAGGGATGAAACCCTTGTTTGGCATTCTTCTCAAATGATAGTTGCTTTTTTCTTTCTTTCTTTCATATCTAATTTATTTATGGTAGTGTGTTTTGGGCATTTTTCAAAGCATAATAAAAAAGAAAAGTTAATATTTTTTGAACTCTTCAAAGGTTATTTTTGTGAGGCCATGTTATTTCTAAACATATGCTACTCTATTATTTAGAATAGGTGAATATCATTGAGATAATAATGATCAAGTTAAGTGCAATTAAAATGTCTATGCATGTTCTATTATTTGTTTGATATTCATTGGAATTAAATAAGTTATTGACTCAATATCCTTTAGATATGTATAGTTCATTTTACTATATAATTTGATGTTTATTTACACATAATTGTTAATTATGTGATATTTATTACAATGATGATTTTTTATTTCTTTATATGTAATTTAAAATATTCAATGATTTTGGAAGTTATTATCATTTTGACAATACTTTTATCATTTAAAAGGAACTCTCAAGTTATTATTGTTGATAACCCTAATTATCATTTTGAATAGTTAGTAAGTTATTATGTGGATGATTTTAAGTTTCCTTTGGAATAATTATAGAGTTATTTTAATTTCAGTTTTAATCTTAGTTATCTTGATGGTTAGCAAGTTGTTAATAGTTAACATTGCATTTGGTAGTATATGCCTCAAAATTATCTATACGATTGGAGAATAGAATTTTTAAATGCTTGGTTGCCTATTTTTAAGAGAAATAGAAATGATTTTTATTATTACTTACATCTTCCACATACTTAATAATAATTCTTTGCAAGAATTAACTAGTCATGGTTGCATAGGATGCTTTGCTAATATTTTCTTAAGGAATCTTTGTGGACTTATGCTAGTGTTTTGAATATAGATTCTTATAAAGATCAAGATTTTGAAATAAGTTTCCTCTTAGCAAGACCTAAAGGTTGTTTGTACCTTCTTTGGAGTCTTTCATTTATTTTGATGCAAATAGGTACTAAAGATCAATGTGTATTTTCTTGAAAATAGGGCATCAAGAGTATAATAATAATAAAGTGATAATTCCTTGTAGATGCATAATATTATTTACTTTAATCAATTATGGCCATGTGAATGGAAGGTCGAGGTAATGTATTAAGAGAACGGTCTTGTGTAGTAAGGGTTTTGGACCCCCACATGCTTGTTGCCTCATATAAAAATCATGTCCACTATGTGGGAAGTGAAACATGATATTTTGTAGAAGATATAAAGTTGATTAGGAAATATTTTGAACATCTTCGTCTTGTTACATTAGGTCTGCACCTTACTAGTTGATTGTGTTTGTGGCTATTTATGTCATATTAGAACTTTTCACGTTATGGTATTTATTGCATATTACGTTTTGGATCATTGCAAGCTATTTTCGCTTTAAAAAGGGAGTTAAGAAGGGAAATTTAGTAATTAGGAATTGTTGATATAACTGCACTTCAAACCCAACTATTAATATACTAAATTAAATTGGCATTCCTATCTCCATCTCCTGTTTATGTTGATCACAATACTTAGTAATACCATTATAGGAATCTTCTATACCAACTAAGGTTTTGATTAAGTGGTTGGAGGAAATGAATTATATGTTGTTTGGCACCACTAATTTACCTAAATTTAATTGCTATCACCTTGTTAAAAGTAACTATTGTAATTGTAATGGGTTCAGGTAAGTGGCTGGTCAAGAGATGGGTGCCCATGCCATTAAGGGGAATTCCATCCCATTTCCAAGAGCATGATTAAAAAAAGATAGGTCCTTCTTACGTGCAATTCGAAACGACTATTATTCAAAGCAAGAAAAATGGAGGAAGGATAAGGTGTCAATATGTACTGTGCAAGGGGATGATAGTGTTAATGATGGATGGAAGATGCTTGGATGAGGGGTCTAGTCACACATTATTGGAGAGGATTCATTAGAGAGGAGGTGGTTGGTTGAACCTATAGGGTGGGTGTTGGAAAATTGTTAGCGCTCCCATCAGGATTCATGAAATGGACTAACCACCTCTCATGGATCCGTTAACTCTAGAAGTTGTATTGGGCATTAACAGGTCGATCTTTTGTTGCAATGACAATTGTGGGGACAACAATTGATATTAGAGCCAAAGATGTTGGGTTCAAATCCCCTTGGCTCACACTGAGGGAGAGATTGTTGGAAAATGGTCAATGTTGCCCTTGGGATTCATGACATGGACTAATTGCCTCCCATTGATTTGTTAACTTTGGTAATTGTATCAGGAATTAATAGGTCGATCTTTTGGTGCAACAACAACTGTAGGGACAATAGTGGGGTGAGTGCATTTGTGTAGGGAGAAAGGATTAGGAATTTGTCTTTTCACTGGATGATTTCCTAGATCATGTGCCTCAGCTACACTTCCCCATTATATTCCATGTCTATAGGACAGAGACAAAGATAAAATATGTAAATAAAGTTTTTCTTCATCTGGGAGAAATATGCAATACCTATTTCAAGCTGTGATGTTGGTGCAAGAAGAGTGGACATTAGAAAAGGTTGTGGAGTTTGGCTTTACACCCATAGATTTCATTGCTTGAAATTTTCTTAGGCCTTTTCAATAAATCCATTTCATACATTTCCTATAATCATGGTTGTTCCCGAGATTAAATTTCTTTGAAACATTCTATAAAATAGTTCACATGACTGGTATATGCATCGACATCTTGCATACTTATCACTGCAACTACAACATAAAATATCCCCCTTCCATTATTCTTTGATGGATGTCCATACCCTATCCCAAAGCTCTCATTTTGGCATAGGCTCGGAGGATGTTGGCATGGGGTTTGTCTTTACACCTGCCAATTACTTTTGCTTTAAATTTTCTGAAGACTTTTTCAATAGATCCATTTTGTGTATAGCTGCAAATCACGACACCCCATGAGACCACATTTGTTTGGGGTATTCTACCAAAAATTTCATGTGCCTTGTCTATGGTTCCATATTTTACATTCATGTCTACCAGGGCAGTTGCAGTTGCAGTTGAACCAATGAAAATAGGGTTACACCCTTTCGGAGATGGAACTTGGACCTAGATTTTGTACTTGAGGTCATTAGGAACCTATATTCCTCAAAAAATTGACTTTATTGAAGAATGAGCTAAGGGTTCCTTTGTGTGACTGGATGGAGGTTCACCATTAAATGATACTTTAAAAGAAGAAATTGAATGCACTATTCAAAGTCACTATATGACCTAGGAATTTGAAGGCATGAAACAAGATGGAAAAATTGAAATAAAACAATAACATGGAAGAATGATGGAGTCAAAGAAAAGTTTGAAACTCTAAAAATTTACCTTTTTAAGTGCACTAGGACTGATACGCCAAACTGGGTGATTTAGTCCTGCTAGAGGGGTTTTGGACAAAATCTAGAATATTTGTGGTGACTGATCAAGATCTATAGAAAGATAGAAAAAGGGCTATACTGGGACTCATATGCCCAGTAGGGTGATTTAGTCTTGTTACTAGGATTTCATTGATATTTTTGTAGCCTCTAGTGATCTTTTGGAGCTTTCTTATTATTTGATCTTCAAGTTTGAAAGTATGAATTTTGGTTTGTAGATGAGTTTTCATGAAGATGAAAACTTTTTAACAACTTTGACAACTTTTGCAACTTTATCTTCAAATGAAATTCAAGCTCCAATTCACCAAGACCTGCAAACACACATCAAGAGAGAAAAATGTTGTTTTGTTAGGGAATAGGGGTTTTCCTTTTTCAAAACCTGTTTTGGTAATTAAACCTGGAAAAAAAATAGAAAATCATGAAGGAATGATGAATGAACAAATGCAATGTTTCAACTCACCAAACCCTTGAAATGAAGGATGAAAACTTGTGTGAAATGGCTTCAATAGCTGTGGATTTTGACCCTTGATTGAATACTTGAATCTTTTTCTTGAATGATTGTTTGAATCATGAAACCTATATCACAAATGTTAGGTCACAAACACACATGATGCATGAAGACTTTGACATGATGCTTGAATCTTGAATGTAACTCCAAATGATCGATGATCTACCTTTAAACACTCTATAATTCTCTTGTGATGCTTGAAAACATGATAGCTTGTTTTTAAAATTACTTAGATGAAATTATGTGAAATAACCTTTTATTTATACTTGTTTATGCCTAATTTCCTAAAATTACAACACTTCAAGCTGACATTTCCTATAATCATGGTTGTTCTTGAGATTACATTTCTTTGAAACATTCTATGAAACATTTCACGTGTCTATTCTATGCATCCACATCTTGCATACTTATCTCTGTAACTGCAACATAAAAGATCCCCCTTTCAATTATGCTTTGATGGATACATCCTTACACTATCCCAAAGCTCTCATTTTGGCACAAGCTTGGAGGGCGTTGGTGTGGGGTCTTTCTTTACACCCGCCAATTACTTTTGCTCAAAATTTTCTAAAGCCTTTTTCAACATATCCATTTTGTGTATATGTTGTAAATCATGAGGTAAAACCACAAAAGTGGTTTACAGTTCGAGTGGGGAAGGAAAAGTTGCAAAAAATGACCCCATGCAAAAAAAATTGGTTTTTGTGGTTCAAATGAACCCTTTTGTAATACTCCTCTGGCTAAGGAGTCGGAAGAGAAAGATAGGTCAAGGGCTTCTTCTGGTATTTCATACGTTGAGATTGAATTAATTATATAAGGGTAATATTAATTATTAAAATGTTAGATTAAATTGTATTTAAATATTTAATTATTTAATTTATCTTTTTGAAAAAGTTATGAGTTTATTAAATGTTAATTAAATATTAAAATTGTGTTTATTATTTTAACTAATTATCTTGTTGAGGATAATTGTTAGAATAAATTATATAAATTAATTAGATAATGTGCTTTGTAAGTAAAAGTTGTAAAAAGCGGAAATTAAAACAAAAAAAATATTGAAAATAGAAAAGTAAATAAATAAAAGAATGGAAAAGATGTGAGAAGGAATGAAAACTGGGATCTAAATGAAAAGCTTTCTTTTAAAGAATTATTATTATTTTTATTCTAGATTTTTGGGGGGAGCTTTTAAAAGAAAAGAAAGGGTATTATCTTTTAGGGGGGAGGTTGAAGAATCGGGGATAAAATAAAAAAATTAAGGGAATTTAGATGGGGGGGAAGGACCAACCAAGGCCATGGGGCCATGAACAATTTGTTTGGTGAATCGCACCACACAAGGAGTTGGGTCTGCAGAATTTAAAGTGGAATTGGAAAACTGCAAATTTATTGGGGTCCTTGAAGTGACGGGAGCTGTAATTTTGGAATCCAATGGCCGACAACAATCTTCAACTCAACCAACTGTGCTATTCCAGGTTTCCATTGTTTTATTTTCTTAACTTTAATTCCGTTTAGAGAATAAATAATGAAATATTGAGCTAAATGAAGCAGAATACTTCTTTACTTGTTTGAATTTGAACTGAAATAATTAGAATACTGCACTTTCTGTAGATTACCAAGGTTTTCTTTCCCTTCTGAAAATTGTTTGATACGTATTCTATAGAATTTCTGCAGATTGTTAAATCACATTTCTTTGGAGTAATTTGCTTGATCCATTTACTTTGTTTTGGGTTTTCTCCTTTTGTTCTCTCTTTAAGGTGTTCTGTCAATCAATTTATACTTTGTCTTTACTTCCTTTTTCATCTCCATACGGGAGCTTATCTAGTCACTGATCACAGCTTTAAAAGGTATAATCATATCCCTAGAGGCGGATGCATGTGCGCACAATGCTCAAACCTTCATACGCAGTCCTGCACTTACTAATTGTAATTGCCTGAAATTTACTATCACATCCCTTGTGTTTAATTTGCAACAAAGTTGTTATCCAACATGGCTAAGTCATGCATGTGAAAATTTTTGAGCAGCTGATAACTCCAAATCGACGGGCTTGCACAATATTGCCATTCGCTTATAAGTTAAGAATGATTTCGCGTTATTTTGACTTTGATTGAGAGGTGTTCGTTGGAAAATAGTGTGGTTTTTCTTCTATCTTAGTCGATGCTCTCTATCTGCAAAGATATTCTGTTGTGGTATCGTTCTACTTTGGATATCGAATTCCATATGCCTCGGTACCACTGTTGTTAGAGGGGATTTTCTGTTTATTAGAGTTCTTGTGGGGTCTCTGTGTGAACTTCACAATATATAAAGTTCGTAGTCACCCAAATTTTTGTTTTAAATAAGAGGTTCTGCCTTTAGCTTTCCTGTCGGTCTTGAGGGAGCGTTGGTATATAAATCTCATTGTCTGCTTGCTAATCTTCCTTCCGATCCTCTAAATATCGAGTTGTTATTAGTGTTGTAGTTTTAGACTCAATCTGGAGATGCCCTGCTGCTCTCATTCGCTGAGCCAAATCGTCCTTGTATGCATCCTGAGATCTTTGCGTCCTGTGAGGGAACGTCTCCCTAGGGCACTTGTCAAAAGGTTCCTATGCAATGTCTGAGCTTCTTCAGTTGGCACACATGTCTGCATGGGTATCCGCAATTGCTACTTACATCAACTGTCCCGGTCGGTTGTAAATTTCTGATAGTCTTAGATTTTTCTTCATGAATGATTCTAGGCCACGGTAGGTTCTTGAAGCCGTTTTAACTTTCCAACAATTTCTTTGATCTTAACGTGTCCTGCAATCATTGTTTGTCGTGGGGAAACATTACTTGAAGTGCCTGAGCTGCGCCTTGACCTTTCACCTGTTGCATGTATCTCCCTCTGTTGAATAAGATCCTAAACTTAAGAGCTATTTCCATTAGAAGATCTGATGTTTGTCCTTGGTAGACTTATTATGTATTTGAAACTTTATTCCCAAGTTATGGTCTGCGGTAACACTCTTTGAAGTAATGCTACTCTGCGCAAATTTCATCCCACTCATTTCATGAGTTTGAAGGAAATTGAGCTATATCCCTCCCTAAATGCGTGCCTTTTTCTTCCTCTTGATGGTTACTGTCGCAACCCCTGTAGGTTAGATTATTCACGTTTTAAATCATTTCTTAGTGAGTGTCTTTGTTATTTGGATAAAAGGTTTCATTTGCTTGTTTAATATCTATTCACAGCAGATATGTCTGTATAGAATCAAAAAGAATCTATGTTAGTTCTTTTGTTTGTAAGTAAGCAGAAAGTGTTTGTTTATTACAGTAAGAGTTGGATTATGATATCACAAACAACATTCTATTTATTTACCATGAAATTAAATAAATGAAAATGAGTAAAATTTATGAGTACATGTAATACTAGATATATCTTAGTGAATAAGAACATGGAAATTATTTATTGTACTAGGTATATTTTAATAAGTGATATTTCATTGGCAATTAATCAAAGTAGGGCACTAAATTTTGAGAGTAGTTATGTTTAGTTTTAAATAAACAAATTGTAGTACATTTAGCTTTAAATTTAATGTGAATATGATTATAATTTCTTTTTTTTTGTGTAAGGTGATTTATTGTTATTATAGTAATCCTATTATGTTTTATTATCCATTTAGTAGAACTATTGTTTTGTGAAGTTATTGAAATAGTTATGTGGAGTTATTGATATGTTGTTATCCCTAGTAGGTCTTAGTTAATATGATCATCTAAATCGTTCTTTAAATGCAAATTAGAAATAATGCAAGGTGGAGATTTGCATGTTATGGTTTCCTTGATCAATTGTGTACTTACGTTAGGTAAATGAAAGGAAACTAGATGATCTTTTGAATGTCATACTCCCTTCTACGCATTTAATTGTTGTTTGTATGTCCTTTACAAGGATCATCACATAGAACATTGGTGTTTGATCAATTTCTTTATTAGGGTGGATTAATTTTCTTAAGATTGAGTATTGGTTAATGTGTAATGATTTCACTTTATCGTCAATATGATAAAATAGATAATATTATCACATAAAATGGCAAAGGAATGTGATAGATTATATAATAAGCAAAGAAATGAGTAATATTATTTAATAAAAGATTTCCTTTTAATTGGATAAGTTATAATTATAGTGAGCATTTATTTGTGTTCATAATTAAGTTGAATTGATAGATAATTGAAGTAATTGTATTATCTTATATATATTTGAGAGTTAGGAAAAGTTAATATTGCTAAGGGGTGAAAGTTTGGGGATTAATTAGTTATAAGCATTTAAGAGGGTTGCCTTGTAATTTAAATAATTGGATTATTGCTACTATAAGATATTATCAAGTAGAACTATTTAGAGTAAATAATCTTTGGAACTGAACTTAAAATTGAGTAATTAGATTCGAGGGAAGTATAAAGGCTTTGTTAAGATTATAGAAATGTTGTCATCAATGTCATAGGGTATATATTATAGTTTTGGTCATTCAAGTCGTAGTACCCCTCCATTCTCTTCATGACTAATGCTTGGATTGTATTCATACTTACCAGAAAATTGAATGATTGTTTTTTGATCAACTTACATTTAGATAAATGAGAAGGCCAATGCAAGTAAATGAATTTAGACAATTTCTTGAATGATTATTTTTCCTTGCATTTTTTTTTTACCATTGATTCATAAATCCTTGATAGGGATAGTTACTTTTAAAACTCTTGTGAGTATGATTGACTTGATTGTTGAGTGGTTTAGTCTTCCAATTGTGAATGCAAGTCGTTAATGGCTACTGTTGTTATGCCTTGTGACCTTTCTTTTACATGGATGAATAAATATCTGAGTAGACTATTTTTATTTTATTTTGCAAGATTATGCTTATCTTGTTCTTCAGTCTTCGGCTTCACCTAAGTGGGTGGCAGCCGCCTAAGAAACTGTCTAGGGTGATGGACCCTAGAAAGGGTTGCATACCCACTCTTCTTGTATGTAATTTTGTAAGGGTCACATTATGCTTATGATTAGAGGCTTGAGTTTAGCGTGTAATTGTGGTGTTGTGTTACTTTGTGTTGGAATAGTTTCCTCCTTGAATGTCTTATGAGTGAACCCTTGGTTGGTCAGTCAATGAGTTGGAGCAGCTCAAGTTGTCGAACTACGGTGCCTCTGCGAATTATATACGTAGGAAAGGCCATCGAGTGATGAGCTCCTGAGGCATTAGGTCGGGCCCCTAGGACTGTCCTTCTGAGTCTTGTTCGAGTCTTGTCGTTATTTCCGATAACGTAAAACTACCATTGATTATGTAGTTTCTCTTAGTGATCATGTGTTATCTAACTTTGATCTAATGTGTGTGCCAAGTCATGTAGACCTTGCAGGTATAGGCATTGGGAGCAAGGACTGGTTGATAAAATGGAATATAAGAGGTATGTTAAGCTGACCTAAGTAAGTAGACTCTATTGCCAAGATAGTAAATCACTTCTATCTTTTCTTGTAGCTTGTGTGACCATTGAGTATAGCTATAAGTAGTGAATAGTGTTGTTGTTATCTTTGTTTCGTTGTTAGTTGTTTGTCATGTAACCTCGCGTGCCCCAGAGGATTAAGTGTACTAGTGTAATGTAATGTGTTGTGTGTTTATGGTTAATGTTCTTGTATGTCCAACTGTGTTGTTTAAAAAAATATATATATTTGCTTTGTCTGTGTTCTCTGGGTTGCATGACGGGCGTTACACCTTTGGTTTGAGCGAGAAAAAAGGGGGTTTGAATGAACCCTGGTTTGAGAAAACCAATTAAATGAAAAGTCCCACCATTCCTACCAAAAACCACAAAGATTTTTTTTTTGAAAGGGGGTTCAAATGAACCCTAGTTTGAGAAAACCCCTGAGGGTTTGCTCGAACCCCCCCTAGTTCACCTGAACCCCCCTTTTCCCACCTTCTCACCCTTTGGCACCAAAAATGTCCAGAATTTTGTGTTTCAAAGCTTGGGTTGAGGATGAAAATGGAGGAGACTTCATAGAACCAATTGGATGATGGTAGTCCTTGGAACGAGCTATCCAACAAATATAATTTTAATATGTTTTGGTTTTATTATGTATATTTTTTTAAAATTTTATTAAACATAGGTTTTTTGAGGTTTTTTGAGGTTTTTTAGTTTTATTAGGTATTTGTTTTATTTTTTTAGTTTTATTAAAGGGGGTTTAGATGAACCATGGTTCAAATGAACCTTGATTTGAGCAGAACCTTGGGGTTTCACTCGAACCCCCCTTTTCCCACCTTCTCACCCTTTGGCACCAAAAATGTATAGAATTTTATGTTTCAAAGCTCGGGTTGAGAATGAAAATGGAGGATACTTCATAGACCCAATTGGATGATGGTAGTCCTCAGAATGAGTTATCTAACAAATATAATTTTAATATTTTATGGTTTTATTATGTATTTGTTTTTTTAGTTTTATTAAACATAGGTTCTTCACTGAAAATTAAGCTCTTTGTTCTGTACATGTGAAAAAATAGTAGATTATCATTTTATTTTTTTGAAAAATATGAGTGCACCAGATATTGAAGTCCTTAATCCAACAAAAATAAAATTGAATTTTGATATATACAAAAAAAGGTTATGTATTATACAGTCCGCCTATGTCTGAATTATAATTGGTTTGACTTCAAAACTTGATTAAGGAAAATAAATTCAATAAAACACTATCTAACCATCTAGAAGCATTAGATATCATAGCTACAAATCTAAATTCAAAAAAAATAGAATTTTATCCTTCATGGAAAAAAAAATAGGTGTTATACAGTGAGCATCACTCAAAAATGTTGTTTACTAAAAAAACTAGTTTTCAAAGGAGATGGAAAAATAAGTGCAATATGATTCCAAAAATTTTGAAAAAAAATATATTTGGAATATACAAACAAAATGCGACAAATCACTAGTTTGAATCATCTTCAAATTTCTGATGGTTTAGCTACTATAGGTGTCTAAAAGTGAAGAATTAGTTAGAAAAAATTATTTCAGTGTCTAGTTTGGCAAAAAATTGTAAACCAGTATTGTGGGATCACTCTACATCAAGATCACATTTATTTGGGGTATTCTGCCAAACAATTCATGTTCCTTGTCTATAGTTCCATATTTTGTATTCATGTCTACTAAGGTAGTTTGCAGTTGCAATTGAATGATAAAAAATAGGGTTCCACCTTTTGGGAGAGGAACTTGGACTTATTTCATACTTTATTTCATTAGGAACCTAGATTCCTCAACCAATTGACTTGATTAAGGAATGGGCTAAGGGTTTTGTTATCACTATGATTCACACCCTAGCTGAATTTAAACACAACTAATTATGCAAAATATGGGAAATTTTCTAAGGTTGTGGGTCACCTATATTAGAAAAGAACCTCCAGAGAAAGTTGGTTCTTAATTGGATATCACCTAAACTACTCTACTAAACTTGTAGAGGAAAAGGATAGAAAGAGATAACATAGACTAAAAGACTGATAAAGAAAACTAAAGGTGATACACCAAATTATACTAAGGACCTAAAAATTCAGATAATAGACACTTATTTTCAATGACTGAAAAAAAAACTTGCACAACTTATTTATGTAGGCTTATGCATAAGTGTTTTGAAAAAAGGCTTGAATGCATTTACCTTTTAAAAAAAGGACACCTTCACAATTTAAAAGCTACATGCAACTTAAAACACAATTTTCAACCTGCATAGACATACTTTTGTAGAAAGGGTGGAATAATGTGAGGCAAAACTACAAGGAAGTGAAAATAGCTCACATGTAATTTGATCAACCATTTGATAACCACTATACTACAAGAAAAAGAAGGCACAAACTTCAGGTATTGATATCCAAGGTCTTTTTTTAATTCATTCCAAAATGAGTTAAAAAAGCTTGCAAGAAGTTTGACAAAGGACTTCAAAAGTCACTAAGTCTCAATCTGCATCAGAAAAACTAACTCCAAAATGAGTCAACAAGAGAAAAAAATACTCAACTCCAAGTAGTTGCACCAAAATAGGAGCTAGCAACTAACTTGGGTCGGATCCCACAAAAGAGCTTAAAAAAGAGCCACTAGATTCCCCCCAAAATTGTCTCCAACATGTGTGGAAAGTGGTTTTGATGATGCCAAGCATCTAGGTATGCAAAACCACCACAAAATTCCCCCTAAATGCATGGATACATGTCTCCAAACTACTTCTCAACTTCCCTATATACTCTCCATTTGTTTTCAAGGCATAACTCTCATCACCTTATTTTGCATTAATAATTCCAATAATTCTTCCAACAAAATGAATAAATTCCCCCTAAATGCATGGGTACATGTCTCCAAACTGCTTCTCAACTTCCCTATATACTCTCCATTCATTTTCAAGGCATAACTCTCATCACCTTATTTTGCATTAAAATAACTCTCATCACCTTAGTTTGAAGCTTTTCAGCCAATCAGCCTATGTAATTCTATCTATAAAATCATTTCGAAGGTTCTAACTACAAGAATGCTTTCTTTGCTTCCTCAAATGATCTCTCCGCAACAGAATGGTTTTGTGCCAGGTAGGTACATTCTGGACTCAGCTATCACTGTTCATGAGAATTTACATTCCCTAATAGTCTCGAAGACTGAAGGGTTCATTCTTAAATTGGACATTTCTAAAGCCTATGATTGGGTAGATTGGAATTTTTTATTTAAAATCTTGGTCAAGTTTGGTTTTAATAGCAGAGTCATCCAACTGATGAACCAGCTTGTTTCGACGGTTACTACTTCTGTCATTGTGAATGGGTCACCTTCGAGGTTTTTTCAGACTTCCAGAGGTCTCAGACAAGGAGATCCTATCTCTCCTATTCTGTTTACAATTTTGGCTAAGTGTTTGGGAAGAAATAAATATTAAAAAACTTATTGATCAGAGACCCCTTGTTGGTCTAAGACCTTCCTCTTCTCTTCTAACCTGTTCCCACAAGCAATTTGTTGATGATACCATTCTTATGGGAAGATCCATTGTGACTAACACTATGACTTTCAAAAGGATCCTAAATCGTTATGAATCTGCTTCTGGGCAAGTTGTTAATAGGGAAAAGAGTTCAATTTTCTTCAACACTCCTGAGCATAGACAATTTAAACTTACTTGAATTCTTGGTTATCGGATCGGGCCTTTACCGTCAACCTATCTTGGTTTTCCTCTATGCTTTAAACCCCTGGACTCATTCTAGATCTCTTTGGTTGAAAAATTCATTAAGAAGTTGTCGGGATGGAAAGGAGCACTTCTCAGTCAAGTTGGAAAAATCCAGCTCCTCAAAGCCTCTTTGCAAAATTTACCTATGTATGTTCTCAGTTTATTTAAAATTCCTGCTAAATATGCTGAGGCTATTGAAAAAATTCAGAAAAGGTTTCTCTGGTCTAGTGTGGAGGATAAGAAGAGACTACCACTTGTAGGGTGGGACCTGGTTTGCAGACCTAAATTGAGAGGTGGTCTGGGCTTAAGAAAAATTAAAGTGTATAATTTGTCCCTTCTAGCTAAACAGCTCTGGAGATCTCTTACTTTGACAGGGGAATGGCAAGAGACCTTAAAATCCAAATACTTTAGCAACTGTGAGTCTCTTAATGATGTTATTACTTCTTTTTTACCTCGTGGGTCTATCTGCTAAAATGATATGAGTAGAGGTAGAAAGTTGTTGGAGATGGGGACTAGATGGATTGTTGGAAAAGGAAATAATAATTAGATTTTGGGAAGATAGATGGCTTTTGAAGGATCCTCTAATTAGAACTGAGAAATTTAGTAAATGGATGAATGATTGTAAAAGGGAATTCGGGGTCTTGGTCAAAGATTATTTGAGGAACGAGGAATGGGTTGATTTGAGGGCCATCAGTCTGGATCTTTGCCCAATTCAGTCTGCCTTCAGAGCCCTTAGATTGGCTCAACACCAAGTGGATGATCTTGTTGTTTGGATAGACAATCCATCTGGCATTTTTTCAGTTTCTTCTGCTACTTCTATGTTGGTTAGTCCGCAGGAGCCCCCGCCCTTCTGGGCTAAAGCTTGGATTAATTCTTTGATTCCTAAAATCAATATTTTCTATTGGATCATGCTACATAACAAGATTCTCACTTTGGACAATCTCAGCAAGAGAGGAATCCAATTATCTAACAGATGCTACATGTGCAAGAATGATGTTGAGACTGTTAATCATCTTTTTCTTCATTGTCCTTTTGTGTCGCATATCTGGGGAAAAATTCTTGCGCATCTTGACGTGGTTTGGGTTTCCCCTGCTTTGGTCGAAGATTTTTTCTTGTAATGGGAAGCTCCATCAAAAAATCCTTTTGTGCGTAGGCTCTGGTCTTTTGTTCTACCTTTTGTCCCATGGAGTATTTGGAAGGAAAGGAACAACATATTGTTTAGGGAAAAAGAGACGTCAGAGGGGGACTTGTATGAAAAAATTGTTAGGGCTATAAAGGAAAATTTATCTTTAATTCCTAAAAAAATGGTTGATAAAGCTACTTGGTCTCCCTTTGATATTGCTACAGCCGAAAAGTTGAATTCGAAATTAGTTGCTTTAAAAGTCCCCACGCCGGCCTATTGTGGGAGGGAGAACGCCAGCTAGACTTTGCCGCCTTTTGGATGGGTGAAAGCCAATTTTGATGGTGCTGCTAAAGGAAACCCTGGGAAAGCTAGCAGTGGGTGTGTTTTAAGGGACAATGCGGGGGCTTTTATTGTGGCTTTTGCTATGGACATTGGCACCCAAACGAATCATGTTGCAGAAGCCATTGGGGCTTATCACTCGGTTAACCTAGCTTTCAATATGAATATGAAATGTCTTTTGTTGGAGGGTGATTCTAAGAACATAATAGACTGTATTCTTGGGCTAACCCCCCCTTCGTGGACCATCAAAAAGTGGATCAAAGATACAATTTCCATATTAAGTAAATTCAACAAAGTGAAAGTTTCCCATGCCTATAGAGAAGCCAATAAGGTGGTGGATTACTTTGCCAATGAAGGGGTCAAGAGGGGTGGGGAAAACACATGGAGGAAGAATGATTACCTCCATTCTAAGGTTAAATATTTAATCTATTATGATTCTGTACATGGAAGAGAAGTTTGTCTTTGCCATGATGAAGTGGATAAAGATTAAGTACGTCGATCTCATTATATTTGATGGGACTGACGTCATTTTCCTTTTCGAGAAGCATTTTCGGCATGCTTTTTGGGTGTCTGGGAAAATAAGCTTAAACGGGACCCAGAGCAACTGTAGGGTATGGTATAGCAGAACTCTGAAGATGGGGGGAGAGAGAAAATGTGTTGAGTTGAGTAGCTTTCAAAAGCATAGGAAGAATGTTAAAGCTTGGGAAAAAATTGAAAAGGGAGGTTTAGTTCCATTTTTGGAAAAGCTCCATGGAACTGATGAGATGGTGCTGGACTATTTTGCCAAAAACTGGAAAAATGGTGAGATTGTGTTGTTTGGTAGGAGTGTTAAGTTGAATGAGCAAATCATCGGTGAGATTACTGGTCTTTCGACTGAGGATGTGAAATTTTATCGGGACCCCCAATTCTCTAATGAAGCGGTTATCAGATTTCCAAAGAAAGATAAGGAGAAGGCTAAGCTGGTTAAGGTTTCCAAAGCTACTTTGATGTGGAGTCCATTAAATCGAATCTGGAGGAAATTTTTGAGTCATTATGGAGTACATCACGGTTGATGGGCGCTTCACCAGGGCGTATGGTTATCACTTTGCCATTTTGAACCAGCTTTCTATCACAAGGTTCGTATCTCTTTGCCATTTTATTTATTCTCTTCTAGGAAGAATTGCCTTTGGATGATGTTGAAAGAAATTTTTCACTAGGCGGATTTCTTATATTATTCACCCTAGACTTGTTTAGGCTCATCTTTCTGAGCATTTCCAAAATTTACCTTGCTTACTGCTTAAAAATGTTGCTGATGGGGATTTGAGACGATGAGGATACTTATTTTAAAAGCAGTAGGGAGAAATGATCCTTTGGCCCCTTTATTCTTTTGCTACATTGCTGGTTCACTCTAAAACCACTGATCCTCTAGTCACCTATCATCTTGCTGGACTACTGTCATAACTTGATGGTTCTCAACTCATTTTTGACACTTCTTTGTTCTTAATCCTCATCACACCTTCGTCTACTTTATGGTGTTCCCTACTATCAACTAGTTCATAGGGTTCATTGCTAGAATTCCTTTACCAAAATCTATGTCTTGAATCCCCTGTAGCCTTCGCATCCCGATGACGATACCATTCACATTATATTCACAGTCTCTAACCTTGAATCCTCCCTTGGAAATCCTTGAATAAGAAGAGTTTCATTGTGATAGAAGCTTAGGCTCAAGGGAAGATCAAGGCTTATTATAAAGATGATTGTTTCCTTTTTCTTTGCCACTAAAACTAATACTCTTAACATAAAATCTCACTGTCATTTCATTCTTGAATATTAACTTGGCACTTTCAGCTAAATTCTTTCTCAATGATCACTCCCAGGTAGTTATATAATTTTCATGTGCACTCTCAGGAAATGCAAACTATCATCATAAAACATAATGCATTGACTCTTGCATACTATTTTTTTCATTTACACTTAATCACCATATCATAGTTTTGTCAAATTTCATGAATGAAGGAAGAATGCTTTTCTCTTTCCATTGTAATGCCTCTCAGGGCCTCATCTCACTATGGTTTCATGATTTCTATCTCTATTGATAAATTGATATCCTAGAGCATTGTCATAAATCTCTAGCTCAAAGTTATGAATGATCTTCTCAATCAGGATTATAATCACCATCTTATTGTTGCCCCTATCATGAATGATGACTATTGTGTAGGCTTTTATTTATATGGCTTCCCTTTTAATTTCATAACATTGTCTACCCCTATAATACAAATCCTTACAAGATAATGACATACATGTGAGACATATGTTCATGAAGCTTTTTGAATGGAAAACTTTGGTGAGATCTTGACATATATGTCTTTACTATTGTATGCAATGATGGTTGTCTTCTATATCTTGATCATTGCTTCACTTTTGTTCTTCTCACTATCATTATTGTAGCCTCTATTCACTGTATTCTTGACATATGTTATTGAGAATTTGGATCCTCCATTGGTTCATGATCATTGTCTCTTTGATAACCCTATTTTCATATTAGTGCTCTCTTGGATTAGCACATCAATGAATTTATGCAATTTTCAGATACATATTATTGCATGCATTCTTTATGATTTCCTTAGACAAGTATATGTCATCTAGGAAAATGAATAAAAAAATTTATCATAAATGATGTACACTTATGAGTAAAACATAAAGAGATGACTTATTTGATGAACTATCTTTCAATATTACTTTGAAGCGTAACAAAGCAACATGTTTGGATCAACCCTTGTGGGAGTCACATTTTATCCCATGTGTTGAATTTGATAAGACAACAACTTTGATTTTTCTATACCTGCACATGAAGCAAACAATATGTCATGATTGATGTTGGAGCATGACAGGTAGATGTTGGTGCCATAATAGGAGCAAATGGATGAAGAACAGGAGACACTTAGACCAAACCTCATAATGGAGATCAAATGACAGTTACAGTGTGACAGGTATCAAGAATAGCATTTTGTATCTATGTTACATGCACTGGCAATGATGTTACTATAATCTTGTAATCTTCCTTATTTTTCTATTTATACAATTGAATGCACTATAGGAAAGATAAATAAGAAATGTACGTCTCTTTCAATTTTCAAACACTTAAGCTCAATCAACTTGAGCAAGTAACAAAAATGGGTAATAGGTTCCTTTATGTGATTGGACGAGGGTTCACCATTAAACAATACTTTAAAAGAAGAAACTGAATGCACTATGCAAATTCACTATCTAACCTAGGAATTTGAAGGAATCAATCAATATGGAAAAACTAGAATTAAATAGTAAAGTACCTGGAAAAATGATGGAGTCAAAGCAAGGTCTAAAACTCTAAAAATATGCCTTTTAAAGTGCATTGGGATTGATATGCCAAACTAGGAGATTTAGTCCTACTAAAGGGTTTCTAAGCAGAATCTAGAATCTTTTGGTGACTAATCAGGATATACAAAAAGATGGCAAAAGGGCTATATTGGGACTCATATGCCCAGTAGGGCGATTTAGTCCCATTAGTAGGTGTAGTGACATAAATTGTACTCCCTTCTTGGAGATGGTACAATTTCTCACTTAATTTAGACCTATTTTGGTACCCTTGCATTAGATACCCTTTAAATCATCATCAATAGGCCCTTAAGACCCTTTATTTCAGTTCTCAAGGCTTATTTCGACTAAAATCTTGACAAAATCAACAAAAGCATTAAATTTTCTCACCACCCATCATTTTCCCACCCTAAAAAGCTAGGGTGGGAATCATACGTCACCTTGGGTGTATGAGTCCCCTTAGGTAGGACCCATATGCCATAAGTGGCGTATGAGTCTAGTGTGGCCAATTTTTAAGGTGTGAGTGATAAATTCAAGTTTTTAATTCAAAATTTTGGTTGGTGTCAGCATTTGAGATCTAAATAACAGTAGATTAGGTGTAAGTTCCTATATAAACAAGCTTCTAAGTCATTATTTTCATCTAGAAGGGAAATTTCAAGATCTAAGCATTGACAAGCACTCAAGCATTCTTTCACAAGAACATTCAAGAGCAAGTAGCAAGTAAAGTTGAATTATTGGAGTAGAATTATTGTGTTTTTGTAGGTCTTCAATCTCACTTTCATTCGAGATATAGGATTGTCAAGGATTGATTATGATTGCCTATGGTGAATCATGATGAATTCTAGGTTGGGGAGATGTGACTAGCCATGAAACCAATTCTAGTGACTTGTTTTCTAAGTGATTTCATCCTCCTTTGTAACTCTATTTTTAGCCTAATGGAAGGTACATACATTATTGTGACTTATTAGGGTGATTAGACATCTCCCAAAGTGAGTCATCATCATCATGCTTCATTCTTGCATCTCATTCCAACATTAGGGTGATTAGACATTTCGTATTTCCTAATCTTAGACGCACTTAAGATTAGGGTTTGCATTAACATTTTATTTCAAGATCTATTTTTCTCTATCAATTTTTAATTAGCTAACTAGGGGTTTGACCAAGGAAAACCACCCATAATTAAATCAAAACTATAATATGTTTTTCAGGTCTTTTTACAAGTTTAGATCCAAAAATCAGATCAAGAAGACAAAGAAGAGATTGAAGAGAAAATTCAAACATTGATTCCTTGAAAAATCAAGATATGATTGATATGCCACACATGGCGTATGAGTCCCTGTATAGGAAATTTTCTAGATTTTTGAAGATCCTGAGTCAACACTACCAAAATCATGTTCTAGCCTAGAAATCTCGATCTGGGACTGATATGCCCAGCCTAGCGTATGAGTCCCAATGTGCATTAATTTCAGTATTTTCAGCATTTTAGAATTCGTTCCAAGATTTTATAGGTTTCCAGGTGCACCTCTATGTTTTCTTAGTTTGGTGTTTTATTTTACATTCATTTCTAGGTCATCTATTTGAGTCTTGCATATCATTAGGTTTGATCATCAGGTATTGCATGCCACTTGTCTTTCCAAGCCCTAGCTTGGTGGTGAACCACCTTTTAATCCTTAATCACACCCTAATATACCTTATTGCAAGATTTTTTTCCCCAATTCTACTTTCACATTGAGATCTCTAAGGTTTCCTTGAATGATACTTGAGGGAAGTAGGTCTAGGTCCTAAACCCTAGCTTGCCCTATCTTCCACGAGGATAGGATTGCCTATTTTTGTCATTTCATTTTGTTGAACCCAACGTGAACACCTCTTTTCTGATTTGGAGTGCATTGTAATCCTAGATCTAGCTTGCATTAACTTTGCATTAGGGTTTTTCATTAGCTAATTGGAATCTAGGGTTTCTAAATATTGCATTAGTGAAAGTGGATATAGGTTGCATTTTTGCATCTTGCATCATTGAATTTCATCTAAAATCTATAATTGCACTTAGCCTAGACATCATACCAACTAAGAAGCATAACAATCACTTAATTTTAAAAAAAAATTGTGTAAAACCCCTAATTTGGGACTCATATGCCCCTCTAGGCGATTTAGTCACAATGTAAGAGACTTTGCCTGATTACTAGGTATTTTGTAGTGGCTTTTATTCATTGTTTGAATCCCTGATAAACCTTGATTGGGACTCATATGTCCCTCTGGGTGATTTAGTCTCACATAGGAT
Source organism: Sequoia sempervirens (assembly GCA_007258455.2). Lineage (NCBI taxonomy): Eukaryota > Viridiplantae > Streptophyta > Pinopsida > Cupressales > Cupressaceae > Sequoia > Sequoia sempervirens. The sequence goes on along the minus strand of VDFB02107657.1, from coordinate 163,746 downwards.
TTTAAACTATATTTTATAGCATTAAATTATCTTTTTTATGTGTTTCTATTTGCTACTATTGTATGTGCAGGATCGTGATAGGCCCAAAAGTGGTGATATAATGGGTATGTGTAGGGTATGTGGTTGAATTTTTTTTTTTAACCCAAAATTGATGAAATGAAAAGGTTTTTTAAAGGGGAATCTCAGCTTTCCACCAATATAAATTATGCTTTACTTTGAATTTAATAAATAATTATTATTCATTTTCTATTTGAATTACGACTAAAGTCCTGATTGTTAGGTTCATTGAAAAACATCTATAGATTTCAAATAGTATCACATTTTTTAAATCCGAAACATGCATCACATTCTATGCTTTGCATACTATAGGATTAAAAAAAATATGAATTTTATGAATTTTTTACCAAGTTAAGGTGGTCAGACATACAGGTTTTTATATTTTTTAAAAGTTGTAATAAAAAATTCATAATTAATTATGCCGAGAGGCGTTCTATAGTCTTAGCAGGGGTGGAAAGGACCTGAGTACATAAAAAAGAAAGGCAAAGGTAACTGATGGAAGTGGACGCTGAGAAATGACAAGTGGGCAGTGACTACTACATAACTGACGACCCAAACGCCTACCATTAGTTACGAGTAAAGAGGAGCTGAAAGGTTTGGTGGGTGATGGTAGTGGAAGAGGCGTAAACGGCATCAAACTAATGCTGTTACATTGTAGTAGTCTTGTTGGCAGGATAGTGGAATAGGTCTTTAAAAGGTCGCCATTCAACAATCATTGTCTTTCTCTCACTAGGAGATAAATGTATTATGCAAGTGTATGCGACAATGGAATCTGAAGGCAGTAATCTTGCAGTGCAATGGAATCATCAACTAATGGAGACTATGGGCAGCTAATTTGAAACCAATAGTTAATACAAATACATGCAGTTGACATTATTAAGTGGTAGGGAAGATTTAATGATTTGGCTTCTACAAATGAAGAAGTCAATTTGTGAAGCAAGTTTGTCGACTTGCATAAGGCATAGGCAGGCAGATGATATGTGGGAATATTGGTGTTGGGTCTTTAAAAGGAAACAATCGCCATTCAACAATGGCATCAACATTGTCATTTGGCTCTCACTAGGAGATAAATGTATTATGCAGTAGTGTATGCGGTGACAATGGAATCTGAAGGCAGTAATCTGGAAATGCAGTGCAATGGAATGCAATGGGAGAGTTGGATAGTAAATGTAGATATGGAAAGTGAAGAATCAGCATAGTAGGGTGCAACCAAGAGAAGTTGGTGGAGACGCTAAGATGGGTAGCTAATTTGAAACCAATAGTTAATACAAATACATGCAGTTGTAACAACCACCATTATTAAGTGGTAGGGAAGATTTAATGATTTGACTACATTTGCTTCTACAAATGAAGAATCTGCTTTTGTTCTCTCTGCACAATTTGTGAAGCAAGTTTGATCGACTTGGGGGATCAACAGAGCATAAGGCATAGGCAGGAAAGATGATATTCAGGTATGCATTCAATTTTGGTCAATTTCGTCAAATTTCTATGTGTTGTTTTGGTCTGTCAAAAGCACAATCCATTGTTCTCCTTCCATTGCCAACCCAAATGGTTTGAATCTGCACTTAGGTCTTGCTCCGGTTGGATCTTGACTAGACTGTAAAATTTTGTTCTTTATTTTTCTATTTCTTGCAATGGTCGTCTCAGCAGTATCATGTATTTTCAATTTGATAGGAACTGGAGATCGAAGGATTTTCAAGGACGTTCGTGCTTCTGAATCAGGAGCATTTTGGTTTTATGGTAATATAAGCTTTTAGCTTTGTCACATCACATTTTCTAATGTTCTTATTGAAAGTATTTGTACTCTCTGATACCCAAAAGATTAAAACAAAAATAAATCATATTGGATTGTTTGTGATATTTTGGTTTCTTCAAATGCTCAAACACTTTAAATATGACGGCCACCATTCCCATTTGTATCGTGTAGCTTCTACAGCTCAAAGATAATAAAATGTAAATATTCTTAGATTCAAATCTTTTCAGTGAAAAGTGGAAGCAATTGTCTTTTGGGATGACCATTTCAGGTGTATTGTTTGTGAAGGATTGCATTCCCTTGGGTCTTCCCTTCATCCATTGAAGACTTCTTCTCTCAATAGAAAGCTCCGACAAGAAATCCTATGCTCAGATCTTTTTGGGATTTAACATTCCCTCATGTTGCTTGGGGCCTCTGGAAAGAACAAAAAAATAGAATTTATAGAGGTAAAGAAGCCTCTGAGGAAATTGTCTTTGATAAAATTGTCAGATTTCTAAAGGAAAATTTCAACGCTTTGGTTTAGAAGGATAGCATGTCTTTGAAAGTGGAGCACTCGCTCTATGACCTTACTGTTGCTAAGGAGTGGAACATAAGTCTTGTCCTGTCTAGAACCTCAATGATAGCCAAGAAGGATAGAGAGGGTGTTTGCTGGTCTTTTCCGCCAAACGGTTGAATCAAAGCTAACTTTCATGGTGTGGCAAAAGGTAATCCGAGGGTGGCAGGCTATGGTGGAGTTATAAGGGACTCCTTTGTAAATTTCATTGGAGCGACGACCTCTCCTCTTGGCTCCCAAACTAATCATTTGGCGGAGGCTGTTGGAGCTTTTCACATCATAAATTTAGACCAAAGTCTTAACATTAAACATCTGTGGCTTGAAGGAGACTCCAAAAACATAATCGACTCCCTAAAGGGCAAGTCTCCCCCCTCGTGGACCATTAAGTCATGGATTGAGGAGGAAAAATTGACTTTGGCTAAATTTGATAAAGTTAAAATATCACATGCTTATAGAGAAGCCAATGCTGTAGTGGATTTTTTCGCTAACGAAGGAGTTAAGAGTAATGATGAGCGTACCTGGCTTAATACAAGTGATCTAAACTCTAATGTTAGTGCCCTATTAAATTATGATAAATCACATGGAAAAGTGACGTGTTATCCCTTTAATGAAGATAGATAAGACCTTTCACATGACAATCATTAGATTGCATGGGACCGATCCCAGCGGCTTAATCTGCAAGAAAGTTTTGCACGCTTTGTGGGTTCTTAGTTGTGGCGGGGCCAATTTTAGTAAAGCTTTCATTTAGGTCTACCCCACTGTTTTGGCTGAGATGGGAGGAGACAAAAAGCAAATTGAGTCAGACAGTTATGAAACACACATGAAAAATGCCAAGGCATGGGAAAAAGTTAAAAGTGGAGGGTTGCTTCCTTTCCTGGAGAAGCTCCATGGCTCCAGCCAGGAGGCTACGGACCTCTTTGTTAAAAAATTGGAATAATGATAACTTGACCTTGTTTGGTAGGAATGTTGAGCTCAGTGAAAATTTAATCGCAGATGTTACGGGCTTATCTACTAAAGGGAAGAATTTTTTTAGGGACAGGGCTTTTTCTGATGAAGCCATGATTAGATTTCCTAAAAAAGACAAAGAAAGGTTAAGCTTGGTCAAAATTGCTAGCAGCTACATTGATGTTGATTCCATAAAGGCCATCTAGAGGAAGGTTTTGCGGGTCATCATGGAGTGCATTACGGTGGATGGGCGCTTCACCAGAGTTTATGGCTACCACTTTACTCTTCTCAACCACTTCTACCACAAGGTTAGGGTCTCTCTTTCCTATTATCTTTTCTGTTCCTTGAAGAAAAGCTTGGAGGATAATAAGAAAATCCCCAATAGATTCCCCATCTTGCATACGGGGTTAATAAGGTTGATTGTCGAGCATTTCCAAAACATGCCTACCCCTACTATCCTGGAAACCACTCTCAACTCTGAGAGTGACGACATGGAGCCCAGTGGCTCGGAGTATCTTCCCAACCCTAGTTCGGCTAGAAAAGTCCTCAACTTGCATGCTGGCCCTTCTGGGAACAAAAAACCCGCTCCCCTTTCTGGTAAATCCCATGTTGAGCTTGAGCTTGATAGTCCCTCCCTTTTGAACGACTCCTTTCATAAGAAACCCCAGGCTAAAAGTCTTGTTTCGTATTCTGAAGAATCCTCTGATTTGGAGGAGTTCGACGCCAACAAAATTGTGGTTAGTGCTGAACCTCTACCAGACAAACATGCTAAATATGACTCCCTTGTTACTCCTAACCCTGAGAAAATTGATCCTAATATCAGTGATGAGCCCTCTTTGGATTTTTTGAACCTAGCCAAAGCCAATTCTGAGTCCCACTTCAAACTCTTGGATTGGACTTTCACTAAAATTAATGAGTTGAAAATTAAAAATTGGGCGCTTCAAAGTAAAATCAAAGAACTAGTTGATAAAATTGCTGAGATTGAAAAGAAAGATGTGGACAGGGGGGTCCAAGGTCATAGTAACAGAGATATTGATTCCAAGGTTGATTATATAATGAATACCATCAAGACTGTCACTGAGTAAAATAACAAAATGGCTAGACACAATGCCATTATCATTAACGCTATGGGTGAGAAGCTTGATAAAACCCAGTAGGGGTCTCTGGTGGTGGATCTGGATGAAACAGAGGACAAAAGCCAGGACACAGACGCGGGCATTTCCAAAAGAACCAAAGCCAACCTGAAGCACAAGGTCCCCCCTACTTCTAGGATGATTCAAACTTTTAAAAAGGGTGTCAATGACATGCAGAAGCTGGAGGAGGAGATAGAGTCTATCCTCAAGACTCTGAAGTAACAGCTGGGGTTTTTGTGCTTTCTTTGCTTTTCCTTTGTTTCAACCTTTTTGGTTTTGTTCGAATGGTTGATGCTGATCTTTTCTAAGGAAGTTGGTTTTTTCCATTGGACTTCTTAGTCCTTCTGTTTTGTTTCGGGTCCCTGTAAAACCCATTTTACCCTTTTATCAAAAATAAAATGCTCCTCCCTCCTTCAATTTTTCCGCCTTCTCTTCCTGTTGCCCCCAATGTAGTTAACTTCCTTCTATCCATCTTATTCGCTTAATAAAATATTTATTATTTTGTAACAATATTTTATGGTGCAGCAAGTTCTATATAATCATATTTGAATGTGCAGCGAGTTGTATACCTATATCTGATATTCCAAATGTGAAAAATAATTTAATACTTCCTTCCCAGTTAGTCAATATGCAACAAATTTTTTTAAATTAAAAGTCATGCCTCAATATTTAGTTTTATTTTATTTTAATTAAAATTTGTTTAACCGACATATTGATCACAATTTTATAAATATATGTTTAAAAACACATTTAAATTTTAATTTAAGAAATATAAAAAAATTATTTCAATTTTTTATATTTAAGTAACCTATAAAATTATTAGTGTTTAACTGTTGAACATCAAAATTTAAAAATATACATCCTTCTTTCAGAAAAGAACAAAATTAGCTTTAAAAACATACATTTAATGCAATGCAAAAGATACAGCTTTAAACTAGAATTTCTTACAAAGTAAGAAAAAATGTGAAAAAGATATAGGTAACTTCAATGAATTAACAAAAAAAACTTTTTATATTTAAATTTGTCCATGTGGATGTGAATTTTGAATTTGTAAATTAGTTGTTAGTTATTAAGCTTTCATGTGTAAAGGAATATTAGTACTATTAAATTAGATATTAATGTTAGATTTATTTTACTTGGTTGTGTAGGGATTATAATCATTTTCACAAAGTTATATTTTATAAACAATTTTTTTTTTAACAATTTAATAAAATTTAATTAAAATTTAACTATATCTATGGTATAGTGTATAAATTTTCTATATTTCTCATATATCAACATACATAAATTTGAAAAAATATTTTAAATTATATAATTTGAAAACAAAATAAATAATTTCATAAAAGAATATTTTTATTAAAGTGATAAAATCTAACCCCAACACTAACACTAATTATAAATTTTATCCTAACCCCAACCCTTAAACTAACACTAAATAACCCCAAAATAACTCTAATTATAATAATATTTTAAATTTGCAAATTAGTTGTTAGTTATTATGTTTTTATGTGTAAAGGAATATTAATACTATTAAATTAGATATTAATGTTAGATTTTTTTTCCTTGGTTGTGTAGGGATTGTAGTCATTTTTCACAAAGTTATATTTTATAAACAATTTAACTTTTGTAACAATTTAATTTAAAATATATTTAAAATTTAACTATAGATGCTATAGTGTTTAGATCTGTTATATCTCTCATATATCAACATACATAAATCTGAAAATATTTTAAATTATATAATTTCAAAACAAAATAATGATTTCATAGAAGAATATTTTTATTAAAGTTATAAAATATAACCCCAACACTAACACTAATTATAACTTTTAGTTTAACCCCAACCCTAAAACTAACAATAAATAACCACAAACATAACTCTAATTATAATAAAATTCTAAAATTACAAATTAGTTGTTAGTTATTAAATTTTTATGTGTAAAGGAATATTAATACTATTAAATTAGATATTAATGTTAGACTTATTTTGCTTGGTGTTGTAGGGATTGTAGTAATTTTTCACAAAGTTATATTTTATAAACAATTTAAGTTTCTTAACCAATTAATAAAATATAATTAAAATTTAACTGCAGATGATATAGTGTTTAGATTTGCTATATCTCTCATATATTAACATACATAAATTTAAAAAAATATTTTCTATTACATAATTTTAAAACAAAATAAATGATTTCATAGAAGAATATTTTTATTAAAGTGCTAAATCTAACCCAACGCTAACACTAATTATAAATGTAACCCTCCCAACCCTAAAACTAACACTAAATAACCCCAAACGTAACTCTAAGTTTATATCTAACCTTAAACATGACCCTGATTCTAAAACTAACATTAACACATACCCTAATTGAATCATGATCATGACCTTAACATTAACCCATACCCCAGCCCTAACCCTAGATCTAATTGTATGTTTAATTAAACTGCAACCCTAACCTATAAAATTATTAGTGTTTAACTATTGTTATACATCAAAATCTTAAAAATATACATCCTTCTTTCAGAAAAGAACAAAATTAGCTTTAAAATTACATACATTTAATGCAATGCAAAAGATACAGCTTTAAGGTGAAATTTCTTAAGTATAGAAAAAATGTGAAAAAGATATAGGTAACTCAATGAATTAACAAAAAAAACTTTTTATATTTAAATTTGTCCATGTGGATGTGAATTTTGAATTTGTAAATTAGTTGTTAGTTATTAAGCTTTCATGTGTAAAGGAATATTAGTACTATTAAATTAGATATTAATGTTAGATTTATTTTACTTGGTTGTGTAGGGATTATAATCATTTTCACAAAGTTATATTTTATAAACAATTTTTTTTTTAACAATTTAATAAAATTTAATTAAAATTTAACTATATCTATGGTATAGTGTATAAATTTTCTATATTTCTCATATATCAACATACATAAATTTGAAAAAATATTTTAAATTATATAATTTGAAAACAAAATAAATAATTTCATAAAAGAATATTTTTATTAAAGTGATAAAATCTAACCCCAACACTAACACTAATTATAAATTTTATCCTAACCCCAACCCTTAAACTAACACTAAATAACCCCAAAATAACTCTAATTATAATAATATTTTAAATTTGCAAATTAGTTGTTAGTTATTATGTTTTTATGTGTAAAGGAATATTAATACTATTAAATTAGATATTAATGTTAGATTTTTTTTCCTTGGTTGTGTAGGGATTGTAGTCATTTTTCACAAAGTTATATTTTATAAACAATTTAACTTTTGTAACAATTTAATTTAAAATATATTTAAAATTTAACTATAGATGCTATAGTGTTTAGATCTGTTATATCTCTCATATATCAACATACATAAATCTGAAAATATTTTAAATTATATAATTTCAAAACAAAATAATGATTTCATAGAAGAATATTTTTATTAAAGTTATAAAATATAACCCCAACACTAACACTAATTATAACTTTTAGTTTAACCCCAACCCTAAAACTAACAATAAATAACCACAAACATAACTCTAATTATAATAAAATTCTAAAATTACAAATTAGTTGTTAGTTATTAAATTTTTATGTGTAAAGGAATATTAATACTATTAAATTAGATATTAATGTTAGACTTATTTTGCTTGGTGTTGTAGGGATTGTAGTAATTTTTCACAAAGTTATATTTTATAAACAATTTAAGTTTCTTAACCAATTAATAAAATATAATTAAAATTTAACTGCAGATGATATAGTGTTTAGATTTGCTATATCTCTCATATATTAACATACATAAATTTAAAAAAATATTTTCTATTACATAATTTTAAAACAAAATAAATGATTTCATAGAAGAATATTTTTATTAAAGTGCTAAATCTAACCCAACGCTAACACTAATTATAAATGTAACCCTCCCAACCCTAAAACTAACACTAAATAACCCCAAACGTAACTCTAAGTTTATATCTAACCTTAAACATGACCCTAATTCTAAAACTAACATTAACACATACCCTAATTGAATCATGATCATGACCTTAACATTAACCCATACCCCAGCCCTAACCCTAGATCTAATTGTATGTTTAATTAAACTGCAACCCTAACCCTATTTCTATGATAAAGTTTGGGGTTATTGTTATAGTTAGGTTTATGTTAACTAATTTCTTATTATAGTTAGGGTTCTAGGATATAACTTAGGATTACAGTTATGATTAGGGTTATAGTTAGGATGAATGTTATATTTTGGGTTTCAATTGAGATTTGGATTAAGGTTAGCTGTAAGGTGAAAATTATGATTATAATTCTATATCTAACCCTAAGCTAAACCCTAATTCTAAGACTAACTCTAATTCCAATTGTAACCCTAACTGTAAACCTAAACCTATATCTACCTCTAACATTGATTGTAATGCTAACCTTAACCCTACCTTAATCTACACCCTAATCCTAACACTAACCTTGATCCTAATTATCAACCTAACCGTAAACAAATAAATAAATCTTTAAATTACATAACTAAAAAATAAAAATAAAATAAAAGATTTTATAAAATATTATGTTTATTAGGGTTCAATGTTAGGGTTAGATTTAATTATAGTTAGGGTTAGAGTTATAGTTTAGATAGGGTTAGGGTTTTTAAGATAAAGGTTAGGCTTTCAGTTAGGGTTAGAGTTGGGATTAGTATTAGGGTAAGTGCACAAAGTTGAGTCCACGAAATGTGGAATTTTTTGCCTTAACCAAAAAATTGAAATCGACATTGAGGAATCAGGATCCCGATTCTGAGACGGAGCGAGATCCTGCTTTTTAAAAATCAGGATCCCATTTCCCATCGGATCCTGAACCAATGGAAAAGGCACGAGATCCCGATTCTCATTGGACTGAGTATTGGTGATAGTGACCCCCACAATGAGTCACAGGTACCTGCCTACATGCCATTTTTTTGCATTTTTCTATTTTAAATTAAAATTTTGAAGAAAATAAATGAATTTAGCATTTTTTTTTATAATTTATTTCACGTTTTAAGCATTTTTTAAACTGTTATAGTAGAAATGAATAATTGTAAAAATAGATGAAAAAATGCAATGAAACCTGAAGGTTTCTAAATAAAAATGAAAAAATGAACCTTGAATTGTGTTTTAGAAACAAAATTTAACTTTTGAAACCTAAATTGTTGATTAAACCCAAAAAATGAATTTGAAAACCCTAATTGAAACAAAACAAAAAATTGCATTTCAAAACCCTAGAAATCAAAATGAAATAAAAACATTGCATTTAAAATCCAAATCAAGCCTTTTGAAACCCTGAATTCAAATCAAATGAAAAAAATGAATTTGAAAACCCTAGTTTGAATTGAAACGAAAAAATTGCATTAAAAACCCTAATTGTTTAAAATTGAAACCCTAAATTGAATTGGAACAAAGAAATTGTTAAAACCCTAAATTGGAATCGAACAAATCATTTTGATTTTGAAAACTAGGTAATTTCGAGCTCAAAAAAATTCATTTGTATTGCTTAAATGTTTTAAATTTTATTTGCTTTGTATGGAAAAAATGATAAATATTAAACTTTAGTTTCAATGTTAAATTATAAATAGATTAGAAATCAATATGTTAAAGAATAGTTAAAATTCATAAAGTTTATCTTGATGTTTGTTTGCAAATTTAGTTAGCAAATTCGTAAATCTAAGCGCGTACAATCGATTCAAATTGACACTAACTTGCAAGTCTAAATTATGCCAAGGGCCAGCCAAACTTCACCCTAAGTTTGCTAAACCCTAGACCCTAAACTATAAAATCTAAACCCTCAACACTAAAGCATTTGAAATTTATGAACCCTAGACCCTAATCTTTCATTGGACACACCTAAAATTATGTAGGTTCAATGTCAAGAATGGGTCTATTTGGTAGATTTATGAAAACTATTTTGAATATCTAGAATGCCATAAAAGTATAATTATAGCAATTCCAATTGGAAACACTTGGGTACATATATATCATATGAAATTTAAATCTAGGAAGGTGTCTATTATATAGGAGAGTTGATAATACATGGAAAGAGGTTTGTAGGGGAATATATGTATTAAGAAAAACATACCACATGAACTCTATAGGATTTTTAAGATGTGATCCTAGATAATAATCCACTCATGCTCAATCATAATGGTTTCTTTAGCAATTAAGAGAGATTCAATAACCATAAAACTACCTATATTTTGATACTATATATATTTATGTGGAAGGATAGAAATGCATCAATAAGGAGACCAAGATGGAACCATTTAACACCTACAAGGTACACCTATTACATGGGAAAGGGAGGAGGTACATGATGATAGTTTGGAGGAACTACATGCTATTATTACAATTTAGAGATAGGAGGATGATTAATATAAAAGAAATATAATTAAATATTTATATTATTTAATATATTATATTTAATATAATATATTAAATAATATAAATATTTAATATCATAAAATATAATATAAGATTACAATTAAGGATAGGTAATGTTACAATTTACTTGGGGTTTTAATGAGGATTAGGCTTAAGATTCAATTAGGTTTGTAGTAAATAGTTAGGTTACAATTAGGAATATATAATAAATATTAATATAATTATAATACAAATATAAATTAATTTAAATATAATATAATATAGGAATACATTTAAGATTAGGTAAAGGTTATAATTTAATTAAGTTTCAATTAGGTTTGCAATTCAATTAGGATATGGTTAGGGGTGGGGATCATTTAGCATTCTATTATTGTTAGAGTATGGGTTACATTTAAGATTATTGTTTTTTTTGTGATATGTATAGATTGATTGATTTTTAACATGATACTTTTTTTTATTAGAGGGGTAAACACTTTTGACCCAGAGCTAGATGGAACCAATGAGGCTATAGTATGACTAAATTTGGACCTCACTAGACATCTAGATCCCCTTAAGCCATCCTATCACCTTAAATCATAAATCGATTTCTTAAGGGGTCCCAATATGAACAAATTTCTTAAGGGGATCAAAAAGTTCTTAAAATTTGGTGAAGTTGCCCAAGGCAACCAAATTTAACAATAATAAGATCGTGCAAGATTATAATATGAATGAGATTTCATGATCTAGGTTGGTCAGTTGAAACAAGAGTAGATCTCAATCAACTATTCCACAAGAAAATGTTCTTCACTAACTTGCAAGTTCATTAAATATTCCAAGGGCTGCAGCCACGTGAGGCCACCGATTTCCGTGTTGTTTACAAAACTTTACACAAAATGTGCAAACTTGAATATATATATATATATATATATATATATATATATATATATATATATATATATATATATATATATATATATATATATATATATATATATATATATATATATATATAAACCTAATTCAATTGCACATGCTTTAATTTTGATCTTGTAGGACTTTGTTAGTGCAACTTTCAGCCCTGACCCAGACATAGTTACACCACCAGGAGGACATGTAGAGCAGGTTCAGATCAAATGGTAATTTAATTTTTTTATTATATTTAAAGTCAATTATAAATTTTAAATTGAATATATACATAATATGAGATTTTTACATATTCTTTTTCTTTTATAGCATGAGACACATCTTGTAGTTGAGCATGTGCATGTGTCCTGAGAAGAGCCTAGTGCACAACCCTCAAACGGATAATTAAAATATGATAAATTATAAATTAAATTGAATTAAAAAAAATTAATTGTAGAGTTGTACATCTAATTTTGAATTTCTTTGTCTTGTTTATGTAGATTGATTTAGAGAATTTAGAGGTTGCTTCAGGCGCACCAGAGCATCCAGACATAGATATGATGGTAATTTAATTTTAAGATGGACTATAAATTAAATTGTCATTAAATCATTTTTTATTGTCTTACATCTAATTTCATCTCTCTCTTATACAGAGTGTTTTAGGTCATCCACATAGTCCGCATGATGTGAAGAGGTCTCTTGATTATAGAGGCAGTACATGACCTAGAAACATGTGATTTTATGTGTTATATTTGTTTATTTCATGGACTATATTTCTTGTTTATCATGTACTCTGTTGGACTTTATTTCATGCGCTTAATATATTGGTTTCATGCACTTAATATGTTACATAAATTATGGACTTTATTATTGTTTGAAATTTTAATTTACACATGTACATTTATGCATTTTATGTTCATAGTCAAGACATTAATATAGACATTAATGTGAAATTTAGTGATCTCATACATGGATTAATATAGGACATTTTAATATTTATACTTTGCAAATTTAGTGATTTCATACATGATATACATGATATGTACATTCAATAAATAGCGATAATTACTCAATGAACTTATTCAATTCACGTCAATCAATAATTAGTCAATAAATCATAATTTACAAACAAAAGAAATCTATTTATATACTAGTTTGGATAAAATTTTAAGAAATAAACAATACCATAGAAGATTAGAGAATAAGAGCATTAATAAATACTATAAATAATAGTTCATCTAACACTAATTAATAAGTTTTCAAAACAAATAATGACATCTTAAGGGGGTGTCTAAAGGAGTCATAATATAACGTCTTAGGGGGATGTCTTAAGGGGTTATAATACGTCTTAAGGGGATGTCTAAAGGGGTCATAATAGAATGTGTTAATTAAGGGGATGTCTTAAGGGGTCATAATATAATGTGTTAATTAAGGATGTCTGGCAATAGAATGTGTTAATTAAGGGATGTCTTAAGGGGTCTTAAGGGATGTCTAAAGGGGTCAAATAATAGAACGTGTTAATTAAGGGATGTCTTAAGGGTCTTAAGGATGTCTAAAGGGGTCATACAGAATGTGTTAATTAAGGATGTCTAAAGGGGTCATAATAGAACATGTTAATTAAGGGATGTCTTAAGGGGTCTTAAGGGGATGTCTAAAGGGGTCATAATAGAACATGTTAATTAAGGGGATGTCTTAAGGGGTCTTAAGGGGATGTCTAAAGGGGTCATAATAGAACGTGTTAACTAAGGGGATGTCTAAAGGGGTCATAATAGAACATGTTAATTAAGGGGATGTCTTAAGAGGATGTATTAAGGGGTCATAATACGCCTAAATGTGATGTCTTAATGGGTCTTAAGGGGGTGTCTTAAGGTCTTAAGGGGGTGTCTTAAGGGGATGTATTAAGGGGTCATAATATGTCTTAAGGATATAATTGATTTAACAATAATGTATGCATGATATTTAGTGATTATACACATAGACATAAAGTTTGAAAGTAGGAAAACATGCACATTTAAGAAATAAAATATATAGAATATTGATTTGATACATAGAAGTACATAGAGTATGTTTAATTTTGTAAGTATGTATGTTTGTATACATGTTTAATTTTGTTTATATACATGTTTGTAGGTTGAATCCAAGCATCCTCTCCTTTTTGTTTCAAAGTATGAGATCAATGCAATGATGGCTTTAGGATACAAAAAATGACAATAAATCAATTTTAAAAATTAATGTCCAAGCAATATAAATATGTAATCAAAACATGTATTTAAATATAATTTAACTAATAATTACCTATTTTTACCAAGTATTCCATGTTGTCTAGGTTGAATCTGCATGGACTATATCCTTTTTGTGATTATGCCTTAAGGATATATAAGAGAACAATTTAAATCAATTTCAACTAATAACACACTTGACCAATGTTGAAACATGTATTTAATGTATTTAAAAGGAAAAAATAAAACTAAAACTATATTTACCTGTATTTACTTATTCCATTGTACCATCTGCATCCTCTCTTTTTTGCAATGCATCTATGATTGCCTCATGCTCTTCCATAGAAATTGACCATAGCAATTTTTTTGAAGGTCTTCCTCGATACCGCTCTAGTTTTATATTTATTGCCACCACCAAATGTGAATAATGCATAATCTTTTTATGTGTTTCATAGTCTTCGAATGCAGGTAGACCATTATTTCTTCTCAAGTATTTTCGTAGCCAAGTGCCAACAACCACCACCAATCCTATTGGAAAACATGTTCAAAAACCATCATCAAATAACTTTTCAAAATTTTCTTAAGGGGATGAAAGACTTGTTCTAAAAAATTGCTTAAGGGGATCTAAAACTTGTTATCAAAATTTTCTTAAGGAGGAGTCTTAAGGGGATCACCGTACCTGTTGGATAATGAAAGCCATCATTATCTTCTCAAGGTGTTATCAACTTATGTTTAGTTTCCACACAACGCGCCAACCAATATTATGTTTGCTCTTCATTCCCCTCAAGTGCAATAACAACATACACATGTCCTGCCAACAAAATTCAATTTAATAACTTGTGCATATCCATATAAATAATTTAGTATTAAAAAATAACTTAATAAAGTGAAATAAAATGAAATAAATTGAATTAAAATTACCTTCTTGTACAAGGTCTGAAACATGGTCATAATCTTTAGATGCAAACAATTGATCATTTTCTTCAATAGTTCTTTCATATTGATTATGTGCTTTTGCAGGTGTCAACGATCTTTGCTCCCATTGTTCAACCCACATGCTTCCCAATCTCCTGAGATACAAAAATGGTAAAAACATGCAAGCTCCCTTGTCCAAATAGTCCATGTGCTTGCTGTTGCACTCCTAAATGAATGCCATTTAGTAGATCCACTAATTGTCTCACAATCAACTCTAGATACAATGTTCTCTTCTTCCACCAACCAAAAGAATCGATGAACTATGGAGTAATCACTCAAACCAGGTGCAGATAATCTTCTATTACACCAATCCACAATCTCATGTGCATTTTTAAATTTTACTGAATCCTCGAATTTTAATTGTTCTCAAGAATTCTTTTACTACCAGTAGCTCCATCTTCATGTTCTCTCACTCATGCCCACCAAACTCCATATATGTTGGACATTAAGTTCCTTGTGAACCCTACTTAACCAATAGAACATTCTAGCAATTTTGAACTGCCCCATACAATTATCTGACCATATGAGGTGTGCTTTCATATGGATTCCTCTTTCTCTTAAATTTCTATAAAATATACTAAAACAATATTGAACAAACTCTAAGGAGTGTAACCGGTTGTCACTCAAATAAAAATGATACTCCCTCAAAAATTTTCTTGATTCCTCAAGCACATCCCATGTTCCATAAACAATATGGACAAACATAGCTACTTCTGCATTGAATTATGTAAATATTGAGATTGAATTTCCTCTTGTGAGCCGCAGAGCATAATTCCTCCACAAAATCAACCAATCGAAAGTATCGTACTAATTGGAAAATGTGTTTCTACATGCACTAAACTGGCTTAATCAAGGCATCAAGCATGTCTATAGTGCATAAACATTGGTAATAATTCTATTATTAAATTCACTCATAAATGCATGCACACTAACTTTTTCTATAACTAAACTACAACGCTTTCTATTTTTCCATCTTTTAAAGAATAGTGAAATATCTCCTAAATCTTTTTGAAATCTACTAATTGTTGTCCAAAATCATGACCAACACTTATGCAAACAAATTCTTAAAATGAAAGATTTCCGCAGCTTAATGCATTGTCCTTAAATACAAGAACTTAAATAAAATAATTTATCATTAGATTTTTTCACAAAACAAACCTTGAAATAAATTTTATTGCTTCAGTGGTATATCAATACTACAACTCAGATAATCATGTTAGTATGCAAGGTACAACGATATATCGAAAACATCAAAAAATAACGAATTGAACATGTATTTTACATAAACAACAAGATATCCGCTGCTTATTAATTTTTACATAAATTGTGGTTTACATTTTTCAAAAAAGACCTTTGACTTTATTTTAATATTACCAAGGAATACCAATCAAGTTAAAATTTTCTATAAATTCAGTTTGTGTTGTATCTAATAGGTGTTTTGGGTGAGGATCGCGAACTTTGGACCCCACCCTTAATTTTAAAAAATCTCTAGCATTAGATGAAACCCTAGTATTATCATGCCAATATTTTTGATCAAAGATTTAATTTCAACATTCAATTTATATCAGACCTCGGTAGTCGTCCACTAAAACTCCAACATTGATTGATAGGATCATTTTCTATACTTTCTTTTCTTTTTGCCACTCTTAGTAATGTTTTAGGATGCATTTTTAAAACTTCACTAATATTGCTTACCATTCTTTTATTCAAAGTTGTTTTATTAACTATAGTTGTAGTTATAGCTCTTCTTGCTGCGTTTTTATCTTTAGATCTACTATTTTTCCCAATAGATTGAATGGCACTAGCAATAGTAGACATAACATGTTTTAATGATTGATCTTTTCTTTTTGGTTTAACATAGAAGCCTAACATTTTCATTACTTTCCTCATTTTTTGCATTCTCATCAATTGCATCATTAGTTGACATTGAAATGCAATTTTTACTTATAAAAGAATTTGGTGTATATTCTATTTGCATGTGTTCTTTATTTGCCTCCAAGAAATTTGACCAGCAAGATTATCGAAAACACCACTTCCAATTTTAAAATGTATTTTCATTAAATTCAACATCACATTCTAGATTTTCATCTTCATTTTCATCTTCATTTACATTTTCATCATTTTCATCAACAAAACGGTTTTCATTTTCATTTTCATTTTCATTTTCATCAAGAAAACGGTTTTCATTTTCATTTTCATCTTCATTTTCATCAACAAAACAGTTCTCGTTTACATTTTCATTTTCATTTTCATCAATAAATTAGTTTTCATTTTCATTTTCATCTTCATTTTTTTGAACAAAACGGTTTTCATTTTCATTTTCATTCTCATTTTCATCAACAAAATGGTTTTCATTTTCATTTTCATCTTCATTTTCATCAACAAAACGGCTTTCATTTTCATTTTCATTTTCATCAAAAATATAGGTTTTGTTTTCATTTTCAAGAAAATGATCATTTTGATTTTCATTTGCAACAAAATATTTTTCTTTTTTGTTTTCAACAAATTCTATAAAAGTTTCATCCCTTTGAATATAGTCAATGTCAACATCATTAAGTCCAGCATCTTGTAAAACTTCTACATACAAATTTACAAATTCACTAACATGTGGATTTGAAGACATACCTGTATTTGTGCATATTGAAACATTCTACATAGCATTTAAAGAGGGATTTGAAGACATAGTAGGACTTGTTTGTATAATCATATTCTTCTCCAAATTTATTCCTTGCAAATTACCTTCATCTACAACCATGGTATCCTCAATGTTTTCATCTTCAATAGTTGTTGAATTGGTTGCTCCACCATCATTCATTGATTTCAGTCTCATTCTTCTTTCTCTTTGTCTTTGTCTCTCTTTTTCTCTATTTGCTTCAACTTATTGAGGAGTCAATGTCTTTCTTCTCTTATTACAAGCTTTATCTCCCATAATTATAAAATTCTCAAGCACAAATGAATGTTAATAGTGAAATACTTCAAAATATTCAATCCAAATTAGAAGTTGAATACCTATTAGGACAAAATTCTTCCTCTTGTGTTCCTCAAAACAAGTAGAAAACTACCACAATTCCACTTTAAAAATAGTTTTCTTCAAGCTTCCTTTGAAAAATTCAATCCATATTGCAAATTGAAACCTTTTGTTCCTCCAAACAAGCACAAAAATAACACAATTTCACTTCAAAAATGGTGTAGATGATGCTCCTTTTAATAAAATCAGCCAAAAATCAAGTTCACCACCTGTAAATACAATAACTTATGAAAAATAATTCACTTTTAGTGCTCTCGGCCATACATGTGAAGTTGCAGACTTCACAGTAATTCTCCACAGTGTATTTAAATAAAATAAATAGGATCTCGCTTACTATAATACGGGATCCCGATTATTAAACGGGATCCCATTTATTATAAACGGGATCCTGTTCTATAATCAGAGTCTCATTCACCAGAATTGAATGTCAGAGCTATTATAAAGGCAACAGGATCCGATTCCATTCACAATGGTCCGAATACTGCCGAGTGAGGAACGAGATCCCGATTATAATATGGGATCCCGTTTATTAATAAACGGGATCCCGTTTAATAATCGAGATCCTATTTTTTAAATTTTGAATTTTGTTTTGCATTGTGGTCAGGTTTTTGCCTAGGTTTTTGGTTCGGGAAAAGCATTGGAAGTCTAAACCTAGGCCTTCAACTTGGTTTGACCTGCAAGTTGAGGGTCCTAACAATGTCAAAGAAAAATACCGACTTTGAACATATGGCTGACGACCTTTTTTGCAGAATTTTTTGATGAAATTAAAACCCATTTTAGATGAAACAATGCAGATTCTAAATATGTTTTTTTTTTGCAATTGAATTATTTTTTCTATTTTTCAATTAATTTCTAATAAAATTGGTCCATAAACTTTAAATATCAATGTTTTTACTATTTTAATAACCGATCAACATAACATTTTGACAAACGGATTGCACGAGAACAAACTTCAGACAATTCTTTTCAATTTAAAAAAAAATCAAAAAATGATAAGTTTAGGTCATCTTATGCATGTTGTACATGACGATTTTTCAAAACGACAAATCTGCCTAATAAAAATTTAACAAAAAAAAATATTCAATAAAAAATTACAAAAAAAATCAAGAACAAGCTCAAGCGAGTCATAAAACTTTTCCCCAAAGGATTTAGAAAAATATGATAATTTAAGTCAAAATATGGATGTCGTACACGTGCATGGTATGGTAAAAAAAAATGACTTTTAAACAGTGGTTTTTAGAAATGCCTATTAAAACTCAATTTGTACAATCTGGGTATTGAAATAAATTATATATTTGGAAACTAGACTCCGAGCACTACATTTATGATTAGTGACTTTGTTAAATATTTCATCTCTAAGTGCTTCAAATTTTAAGGTCAAATGTGTCAAATTCTGAAAATCAGGAAAAACACTTCCACTTTTTGGCCAAAAAGTGGACTCAACTTCTTGCACACACCCATTAGGGTTAGGGTTTAATTAGGGTTAATGTTATATTTTGGGTTTCAATTAGAGTTTAACTATGGTAAGCGTTATTATTCAATTATAGTTAGGGTTCAATTAAGGTTATGGTTCAAATAAGGTTAGGATTATTGTTAGGGTTAGGGTTCAATTAGGCTGAGTTAGGGTAAGGGTCAGGACTAGGATTGGTCTTAGGTTTAGGGTTCAATTAGGGGTAGGGTTCTATGATAAACCTTGGGTTAGGGTTATAGTTGGGTTTGAAATAGGGTTATGATCAAGGTTAGGTGTAAGATTCAATTAGGCTTAAGATTCAATTAGAATTAAATTTAAGTTAGGATTCAATTAGATAGTTAGGGTTCAATTAGTGTAAGGTTAGTGTTAGGGTTAGGATTAAAATAGTGTTTAGAGTTAGGATTAGAGTTCAATTAGGGTTAGGGTTAAATTAGGGTTAGATTTTAATTCTAATTATGGTTATTGTCTAATTAAGGATAGTGTTCAATTAGGGTTAGTATTAGGGTTCAATTATAGATCTATTTGGTTAGGGTTTAATAGGGGTCAGGTTTATTATTGGTGTTTAATTAGGGTTAAGGTACAACTAGGGTTAAGATTTAATTAGGGTTAGGGTTCTGATTCTATGATAAAGCTTACAGTTAGGGTTTAAATAGGGTTACAATCAAAGTTAGGTTTAGTATTCAATTAAAGGCTTAGGATCCAATTAGAGTTAGGGTTATAGTAATGGTTTAATTAGTGTAAGGGTTAATGTCATGGTTAGGATTACATTAGTATTATAATTTAGGGTTAGAATTCAATTAGGCTTAGGATTAGCATCCAATTAATGTTAGAATTTAATTAGGATTATGTTTACAATCGAATTAGGGTTAGGACTACAATTAGGGATAGGGTTAGGGTATAATTACACTTAGATTCCAATTAGGTTTAGGGTTAGCATTAGGGTTAGGGTATAATTATTGTTAGAATTTAGGTAGAATTAGGATTAGAGCTCAATTAAGGTTAGAGTTAGGATTAGGTTTAAGATACAATTAGGGTTATGATTCAATCTAGGTTCAATTAGGGTTAGGGTATAAATAGGGTTAGAATTTAATTAGGGTTCCTACAAATTAGCGTTTAATTAGGGTTAGGCATCAATTAGGGCTAAGATGAGGGTTCAATTAGTATTATGATTTTACGATAAAGATTGGGGTTAGGGTTATAATTAGAGTTAGGTTTAGTATTCAATTAATGGATTAGGATTAGGGATCAATTAGGGTTAAGATTCAATTAGAATTAGGGTTATAGTTAGCATTGAATCACCATAAGGGTTAGTGTTAGGGTTAGGATTAAAATAGTGTTCAAAGTTAGGGTTAGAATTTAATTAGGATTAGGGCTAGGGTTAAGATTAAATTAGGGTTAGATTAATTAGGAATATTTTTAGAGTCCAATTATGGTTAGTGTTTAATTAGGGATAGGGTTAGAGTTTAATAAGTGTTTATTTTGTGTTAGGGTTTACTAAGGATTGAGTTTATGATTAGGGTTCAATCAAGGTTCAATCAAAGTTAGGGTATAATTAGGGAAATAATTCAACTAGGTTAGGGATATATTAGTGTTCAAATATAGTTATGCATCACTTATACTTATGATTAGGATTACAATTCAATTAGGGTTAAAGATAGGGTTGGTATTAGAGTTCAATTAGGGTTATGGTTAAGGTTAGGCTTAGAGTTAAGGTTAAGGTTAATATTCAATAAGGATTAGGGTTAGTGTTCAATTAGGGTTAGGGATAAATGTCAATTTCAGTTAGGGTTAGGGTTAGGGTTTAATCAAGGTTAGGATTATATATCTAATTACAACAAAAATCCTAATATTAACCTTAAATATAAGCATAAACCTAACCAATCCCTACACTAACCACAACCCTAATGCAAATGCTAACACCAACCCTAATCCTAATTATATCTCCAACCCTAACCCTAACCATAACCTAAATCCTAATATTAACACTAACCCCACCCTAATCCTAATTATATTTCTAACCCTCACTCTAACCCCAACCCTAATCCTAATTCTATTTTTAACCCTAACCCTAACCCTATCCTTAATCTTATCCCTAACCCTAACCCTAACCCTAAACTTAGCACTAATTCTATCTCTAACCCTAAACATAAACCTAATCCTACTCCTAATGCTAATCTTGACACTAACCCCTAATTTATAACACTAACCCTAACCTTAACCCTAACCCTAATCTTTAACCTTAACACTAACCCCAATACTAACTCTAATTCTATCTCTAACCCTAACCCTAACCATAACCCTATCCTTAATCCTAATATTATCTCTAACCCTAACCATCATCCTAATCCTAACCTAATAAAACCCTACCCCTAACCCTAACCCTAATCCTAATACTAACTCTAACCCCAACCCTAACCCTAACCTAATTAAACCCTAATTCTAACCCTAATCCCAATCCTAACCCTAACCCTAACCCCAATCCTAACCCTAATCCTAATCCTAACCCTAACCCTAATCTTAGCCCAAACCCTAAACCTAACCCTAAGCCTAACCATAACCCTAATCATAATACTAACCCTAGCTAATCCTAATCCTAATTGCAATCCTAACCTAATTAAAACCTAACCCTAATCCTAACTGTAACCCTAAACAAAATTAATAAACCTAACCCTAACCCTAACCCTAATCCTAACCCTAACCATAATCCTAACCCTAACCCTAATCATATCCCTAACCTTAATACTAACGCTAACCCTAAACCTAATCCTAACCCTAATCCTAACCCTAACCCTAACCCTAATCCTATCCCTAACCCTAATACTAATCCTAACCCTAAACCTAATCCTAACCCTAATCATATTAATTATCATATTATAATATATTAATTATTATAATAATTTTATAATAAAATATATAATAAATATAAAAAATAATTTATTTAAGATATTATATGTTGTGTCATGACTACTACTAGCATATATATATTATTTTAATAATATATATAAAATATGCCGAGAGATATCCTTCTCGAAGCGCCTATTTTTTAATAAAAATTTTATTATAAAATTTTTATTGTAACTGGTAGCATTAGTTTGATGCAGAAATAATGCATTTAATGGAGAGAAAGCGATGAAACGCCTCTTCCACTACCATCACCCACCAAACCTTTCAGCTCCTCTTTACTCGTAAATAATGGTAGGCGTTTGGGTCGTCAGTTACGTAGTAGTCACTTCCCACTTGTCATTTCTCGATGTCCACTTCCATCAGTTACCTTTGCCTTTCTTTTTTATGTACTCAGGTCCTTTCCACCCTTGTTGTGACTGTAGAATGCCTCTCAGCGTAATTAATTATTATTTACTTGGAAAAAAATTAGAAAACAATATGTATCACATCGGGACATGAGTCCTCTGCTTATATCTAAAATATTATAAAAAAATATTATCATTTTATTGTGGTTAGGGTGGTTAGACAGACACCTACTTCTTATTTTTTCCCTGAAATTTAAGTACCATTCCATTGAAATTTCAAATTTTCACCAAATAGTTTTTTTTCTAAATAAACCTAGTAGTTTAGAAACTACATTCAATTTTCTATTGATTGTATTCTTACATATTTTTTAAATATTATAGATAAATTATTCAAATTTGTACGCCAAGTTTCCTAACTTTGATTTTTTTGAATTTTTCACCACTTAAGGACCTATTTTTTCCATGATGATCTTGCATATTTTTTTGTAATTTTTTTCAAGCTAAATAATTAATTATGAATTTGTTATTACAACTTTTAAAAATATAAAAAACTTGTATGTCTGAACACCTTTTAACTTGGTCAAAAATTCATGAAATTCAATTTTTTATTTTTAATCCTATAGTATGTGAAGCATAGAGTGCGACACATGTTTTAGATTCAAAAATTGTGCTATCATTTGAAAGCTATAGATGTTTTTCAATAATCCTATTAATTATGACTTTAGTCATAATTCAAATAGAAAATGAATAATAATTATTTATTAAATTCAAATTAAAGCATAATTTATATTGGTGGAAAGTTGAGAATCTCCTTTAAAAACCTTTTTCGTTTCATGAATTTTGGGTAAAAAAAAGTCGTTAGCCACATACCCATCATATCACCACTTTTTGAACCATCATGATCCTGTACATACCACTACATTCAATTTTCTATAGATTTTATTCTTATATATTTTTGAAATAAGATTGATAACTTATTCAAATTTTTACGTCAAGTTGCCTAACTTTGATTTTTCTGAATTTTTCGCCACTTAAGGGCCTAATTTTTCCATGATGATCCTGCACATACCCTGTTTCAGTTTGTAGAGTTTTGTTACATTCATTTCATTAGATCTAGCTTAGTTTAGATTCATTTCAATTGTGGATAGAATTAGATTATTGTACTTTCATTTTCAGCATAAGTTCATAGTTTAATTAGATTTTGCATCCATTAGAAAATGAAACCAAAAACACCTATAAACCAATAAACCACTTGGAGAAAGCATAGTTATTTGAGTATGCCAAATCTCTTTTTCTCAGTTAACCCAAACCTCAATCATTTTAGTAGTGATGACTTTAAAATTTTAGATGAATCTTGTTGATCATGAAAGCTTGCGCCTCTCCGACAATCTTATGGGAAATTCAGTGAGTGGGGCACAACTTGCATCTCACTGAATACGTCTAGGGTTGTTATAGAAATTCAACTCTTCTTTGGGGGTTTGGAGATAAGGGGAGAAGAAAATGTAAACATAAAACATAAAAGGTGATGCGCCAAATCTTTACAACTTTTCAAACCCAAATCATTCCTATGAGTGATATAAATAGACACAAAATGCCACAACCCTTCATTTTTGGAAAGAGAACGAACAACAAAGGCTAACTTCAAGCATAGTGTAGAGTTTCAAATCTTCCCGCAGGGAGTGTCCATTAAGGTCCAATCACACATAAAGATTTCTTATGAGTAACAAAACAATATCTCATAAATCACATCAACTCGTCCTCCTAATATAGCATAGCATGACAAAACAACAACTTTCAACAAAATAGAGAACTCCAATGACATAGTCTAGTTTTCTTAGGCTACTACTTTACCATATGAGCATAAAGTATGGAAATCCACTACTTAAACTGTCCATATTTAGCTTGCAAGACATAGTGTTTCATTCAAAATGATAATATAAAGAAAGAAATTTTGAAAAAGGCCATACATGCATAGTCTCAACAATTTCTCCTCAATATTTTGTGCTTTAGATATCAAATGAACTTTGAAACAGAGGTCAGATGCCAATCTGACAATAGTTTAAACCTTAATAGATATAACATTCCAAATAAAAGTAGTTTTGCAACCTTGCTTCTAAAAATCATTCTAAAAATTCTAAAAAGAATAAAGAAACTTTATCCAACAAAGAAACTGTAACTTGGAATCCAACCCCCCATTGTGACATTGCCCTACTTATATAACCACAGAAAAGGAAACACACCGACTCAGTACATAAGTAATTGCTACTAGAGGTTGATATTTGATAGCTTGCAATCTAATCATAGATCCTTGGTTAGGCTACAAAGATCTTTGCTCATTAATTCTCAGCTGTTGCATTAATGCCCCTTAGATATTTAAGCAAAGATAAAGGCCCTTAAATGATCAAATCCTAAAAATAATTTGGAAAAAGGATCTTTTTGACCAATCACATCATTGCAAGGCATTGAATCAAAGCTTCCATCCACAAAACCAAGAAAAGAAAGGCCAACAAGCTCCGACAGACTCCCAAAGGATAATGTCTCATAAGAGGCGCAATCCTCTTGTAGTGAAGAGATGACACGTCACACAGGCGGGGATGTTTTGCTTCCCGAAAAATGTTTTAGAGAAAAATTATGCCATAATGATGCATGTCCTGGGCCCTCCTCCGAAAGGAAAATGATAAAAATTTAAACATAGATTTTTGGGACCCTATGGACTACTCTTGCACTCTTAGGGTTTTCACCTAAAAGGAGAGAGATAGGGCCAAAAATGCTTATGTATCACTCAAATTAGGATGTTTGTGATGTGATGTGATTTAAATGAAGTTAAATAAATGCAATAGATTAATCTAGGTGGCTGAAAATGAATGCAAAAGTGCAATTACAACTATTTTTGAAAACACATTGTGATATGCAACCAACTATGTAAATGAAGAAAATATGTAGAACAGAAGGTACAAGGATGAATCTGAGTGCACCTAGGTGAATTGTGAGCTTTTTGGAGTGTTATGTATGTTGGTGAAATTTACTAATTTTTCAGAGTGGGACTCATTTTCCTAGGGTGGCAAATCAGTCCACCTATTGTGAAAAATTGTCGAGAGCTGGTTTCTATCTATCGAGATCTAAAATCTAACAAAGCTCAAGTTTCCAGTCCTAAGGTGGGACTCATTCACCATAGGTGGTGAATTAGTCCTTCCCAAAATTCCTAAAAAACTAGGAGACAACTTTGCAACACCAAATCTGAGAATGTTTGCTTGTCGGGTTGTCGAAGTCAAATATGCATAAAACAGACAAATAAGTCTCTCCAAGCTTGATTTTTTACTCAAGTTGACTTGAAGCACCTAGTGGAATTGAAAATCACTCTTCAACACCTAATAACCTACCAAAATATGCAAACAAAGGACTACAAACAACAAGCAAAAGGAGAAAAATGATTAGGGGTTAGTGAATAGGGGTTTGCCTTGGTCAAACCCCACTTTTGGTAATTAAACCCTTGAAAAGATAATGAAATGAAAGAGAAAGAAAAAATAATAACATGCAAGTGTTATCAACTCATCTAACTCTTGATAATGAAAGTCTGAAGTAATGTCAACGGCTGCTTTAAAGTGCTTGAATAATGCTTGAATTGTTGATGTAAAATGCTTGAATGCTTGAGTATGATGTGTGAATGTTGGAGGATTGTAGTAGATGTAAAATGAGGTGAAAATCACTTATTTATAAAATTCTTGTACCTTAGTATCTATTCATACCTCATCACAGGCTGATATCAAGTTATTTTGAATAAAATCCCAAAAGGAAATTTGAAATGTTTTGAATTTGGGGCCAAGGGGAACTCATTCGCCACCCATGGAGAATGGGTTCCACCTAGGATCTAAAACCAAGTGTCAAGAGAAATGTTGTGTTTAATGTTATTTGTCAGGATAATATGCAAAAATAAACTTAATTAAGTCATATGAGGGCATAAAGAGACAAAATAAAGCATGAGAAGGGTGTAAATAGTGAAGATGTGCCTAGAAAAGTGTGAAAGCTTGTTACAAGACTTTACAACACTTCAAAATAGGACTTGTTGATGAGTGAAAAGGTGGTTTTTGGGTGAAATGTATTAAATAGAGTCTAGAAGAATGTAGAAATTTCTTATAACACTACATAACACCTTCAAAATATGTCTTTCTTTATGTTTTAATACCTAAATAAGCATGTTCAAGCCATTATACAACATAAAATTAGAGCAACATAGTTCCGACACAATGAAACAAGACCTAAAAGGCCATGAAAATGATGAGGGGCCATTTTTCTATGACACAAAAAGAAAGCCATGCAACCACCACGTGGCACATTGCTTGTCTTTCCAACCAACTTTGCATAAACCAACATATCTCCTAAGCCAAAAACAAAAAAGGGGAAGATTGAAAGACTAAGGCAAAGAAAAATGTTCCATAGTTATGGTGACTCACAAGGGCCTACTCTTGCAGAGGTATGAACCCAACTCTCTAGAAATTATTGAAGTTTAAGGAAGAAGTGTTGTGCCTACCATTTTTCTTCAGTTGGTAATGACATACTGTGGATGAGCTTGTATGCTTGGTCAAGTTGAAAGACTTCCTTGAAAGACACGAGTCTGCACCTTGTAGTAACCACACTAAGGAAATGATAAAGACAAGAAAGGAAAAAAATATCGTGCTCGATCTCATCGGCTATGTGTGTTGTACTTGAACTTGGGAGTTTTGCAGAAGTCTGATCATTTTGTTTGATAGCTTCTATAATATTTTCTACTATCTGCACATCTCTGTCTAGGGAGAAAGGAGGTGGTAGTTCATAATTGATAAAGACATTGAATTTTTTTTTATCTCTTCAACTCTTCTTGCCAACACCATCTGGAAATCTTTACACTTTTTGGTGACCTTGTGGGAGTTGACAATCTCACTCTCTTTGATGGAAGCAATTCTTTGATTAGGAACTCTAGCATATTTTAGGATTTTTTCAGAAGCCGCACAAAGCATAGAAATGAAACTTTATGATTTTGCTACTCGAGAGTCACATGTCTACAAAATGTGATTGGCCATAGAGCCAATCTTCCCATTTATTTCTCAGACATCCCTTAAGAATTGGAAGACGGGCCTAAGAATGAGAACTAAAGCCATAATTCACTCCTAGTGTGAAGATACCCACCTTTTTAGTAGTGGGAGGGACACAAATTTCTAAGCAACAACTAGCTCCTGAATGAGGTGAATCTCTTTAGCTATTGCATTCTCCCTTACTTGATCCCTCCCTTTGAGAGCCTTCACTAGTTTGGAGCTTATTTTTCCCATATCTCTTGGTCACAAATCTACAAAGCGGATACAATATCTTGTTTCTCCAGCTTCAATTTTTCTACCTCCGCTTGTGCCTTCTTGACACTATTGAAAGCTTGAGATTGGACACTATCCAACTCTTTTTGTAAGTTTCTGTGAGTACTTCTATAATCCATATTGTCCTAGTGCTGGGTGGGGAGGTTAGATTTCAATTTTCAATCTCGGCATGTAGCTGAACTTGTTTTCTCTATGCTTCCTCAAGTAACCCCAATGTTTCCCCTTGCTTACCTTGAATTTGTATTATGCAGGCCATCTCAACATCCTTGGCCTTGATTTCAGTATGTAATCTGCCTACTTTTTCCCTCACATTAACCAACTCTATCTCACACTTTTTTAACTTTCTGTCTAGCCTTTCATAGTCTGTATGTACTACCTACTAGGTAGTCTTAGCTAAGACCAACTTGTCACGTTGACGAGTTCCATTCAGATCTAGGCTTGTTGTCTAGATGTCATAATCCTCCATCTACATTTTCCCCTCAGGTTTGGCCACAAGCAACTTCATAGTGCTAATCAAGAGAGAATTTTGCTCCTCATTAAAATAAGCCTCAATTCTCTTTGTAGCTAGCAACTCAACATTCTTCAACAACCATCTTTTTTTAGCATTTTTTTGAGCTAGCTTGGTTGCATTGAAATGATCCTAAAAGGTTTGAGGGACATCAACATTTTGTGCTGCAATAGGGGCATTGGGAGGGAAACCAAAAATGGTAATGAAAGGGGAGACGTTGGATGTATGAGCATGTGACGAAGCGAAAGGCAACGTTATCATGGAAAAGGGTGGCACACCAAGCTGAGACTGAATGGGAGATTTTCCAATAGGGGAGAAGAGAGAGATAGTCAGGTGGAATGGTGTTTTCTTGTAAGATGATGGGCCGAGAGTGGGGTTTAGCACGAATTTCTTAGCTCTTTCTAGAGGGGCCCTTGACAGGGCTATCAAAGTGTCAACATTGGCCGAAGTGGATGCTTCTTGCTCGACATGGGGGGTAATCTCAGGGAGTTCATTATGAATAGGAGGGGGTGTATTCAAGATTATCGGGTTAGGGCCTAAGGATGGAAAGTTCCTTTCCAAGGGAGGAGGAAAAGGGACAACCAAAGATGCAAAAACAAGAAGAAGTGAGGGAGAGAAACTTACTTGAACTGTAGTAGTCGACACATCTTGTAGGGTAGACTCCACTTCTTCTTCTCCTTGGACTGGCATGTCAAATACACCTAGATCTTAGACTCGTCTTCTTTTTTCATGACTAGAATTAACATGTTTTGATCTCCTAGCCACCAAGTCCACTAAAATAAAGCCTTCGACAATTGCAGTGGATGACACTCTTGGAGACTATTGGCGTCTCTCTCTTCTACTCTGGGCATTGGAGGAGGACGAAGCTCGTTAATCCCTTTGCTTCAAATCCCTCTATTTATTAGATTCTTGAGGTTGGGAAGCACAACGTGGAACTTCTTCCTCATCAATTTCATGGCTAGTCTCTGGATTGTTATTATCAGTGTTGACCTCATTATCATAAATTTCTTTGAACTCATCATCTTGTGGGAATTGTCTGATAGGAAGGGTGAGGCATTGCAGCTCCTGTCAAAACCTCCAAATTTTTTTCTTCTTTCTTTCGAACCAACCCTTCTTCTTTAGCCACATATTGATAGATTTATTTATCAGAAGGTTCCTGTCATACTGTACCTTCAGTGTGTAGAAACTCAACCATTCTAGTCGTTTGAAAGGAATATGCTTCAAATCAATGTACAAATCTATAATTTCTTGAGTTAAGTTCTTCCTCCTCTGAAATTATTCTCGCTCTTCATCTCTCACGCTATAAAGTCCACATGGGTTGTAGTTCCACTTATTACAAATGAGGACTAGGCCCAAGGTTGTGAATAGATCTTTGAGCTCATCTTCACAAAATCACGTCATCAACGATACTTGAATGTTAGCAATATTGAGGGGAATCATATATAAGTTTTTTTTGTTTCTTCCAGTGCCATAGATCCTATCGATAATGATCACCTGGCGACCTCCCTCAAATGCAAAGACTCTGTTTCTCAGAAATATAGGGAGTCAAAACGACTCATCAGGAAAGTCATGGAATCTGATAAATGTGAAGTTCACACCTAGGAAATAATCCATTGGGTTTAGTGAGATTCTCATCCATTGTTGTACCTCAGGAGAGAAATGACCAATAGGGTAAGGCAACAATTCCTAAAGAACTAGCCTCAAAAAGTGATCCACAAACCAATAATATTCTCCTGTTCTAGAAAGTATATGGGTCCACATAGAAACTGGCTGAAGAAAGCCCCCTTCATCTAGCCTAGACCTTGGTACTTTTATCCCTAGCCATTCATGATTTTGATGCAAAAAAAATGAGCCAAGAAAGAAGAATACCTGAATCTAGAACCAGTTCCCTAATTCTTCAGCTAGTTCAACATGTTTTCAGCTATTACTTCAACAAGGAAGAACCTGAGCATCATTGTCAAGACAAAAAACCCAGGCCAACATTGAGAACATTGACTACGTGTCCCTCTTGAATTTCTCATATGAAAGAGGAAAAGAAAGATGACCTTTGTCTAGGCGTTCCTTTGCTTTGTCTTTGTAAAAAAATGTTCTTCTGGCCATTTCTTCCCCAAAGAGATCCATCTTTTCTTCATCAAAAGTTTGGACGTCCTAGGCTATAGGGATACACAACATGCTTTGTAGTAGAAATAGTAACACTAATCCTTCCATTCTGAATGACCACTGTTACCTCATCGAATCTCCTAGCACATGCATCGACTAACTCTGGACATGGATGCACAATGAGAAACATGAACTGTGGCAAACCACAATCCTAGAGCCAAAGTACAAAACCCTTGATTAGCCCATACTTTTCCTTTCTTTGAAACACACCCCCTTTGAGGATTTTAGGGTTAACCAACAACCTGGGGTCAAAAACATTGTCAGTGATATCTTGCACTGCCTCTCTTTTTACAGGCTTATCAATTGGCACCTTCTTGCAGAATTCAAAAGGTCGCTCCTCCATTATCAGGGCATTGGTTAATGACTTATGCCCAAAAATATTGGCATATCCAGGTCATTAACTTCAAGTTTTGGCTTGACTTCCAAAGTTTGAGGGTTCTACCATGACTATATCAAGAAGTTGTAGAGAATTCCTAAGGGATAATAGCCACTTACCTTTTGCTTGAAAAGAAAAAACCTACTTTTGAGCACAATTAGTTCTCTTGCTAGTACATGCAGTTAAGACTAAGCTATTACTATTGGACCATTAAATGTTGTCACTGAGGTGTTACGTGTGGATTAGAGATCCATATCCCTCGGGAATGCCAAAAATTCCATGAGGATGGAATTAGTATATTCCTTCCATTTTCTCTTAATCAATTGAATTCATTTCCTCAAAAAGTGTGCTTTTCTTCATACAAAATGTGCTGAGGTGATGCAAGGTACCCCCCGAAAAGACATGACCATTAATTTTTTAGAATTTTAGCACATTAACCCACATCTTTTCTCATTAGTAAGCTAGCTCACACTGATGATGGCAAAGGAAAAATGTCAACAATTGGTGTATGAGAGAATTTACTCCCAATGCCCAAATTTTATTTTCAAGGCATTCTATCAAATCCTTCGTATGATTTATATACCTTGCTTTGTTCTATCTTAAAAAAATTTGTTGTCATCTAACCAAAAATAGACATTTCGTTACTTAAGTTTGGCAGCTCACCTTTTCTATATATAGCTACGCCACCTTTTACAACATTCATTCGAACACATAGTATCTTAAGTTAGTTGGCTTTCTGCTTATTCTCTTTCCACCATAATTCACTACTTTATTAGAATCTCTACTAGTTTGGGTACCCCTATTCGGCTCCTTCCATGAAGACCACAATATAGCTTCGTGGAAGAGGATACTAGCAACTGAATCAAGTGCCTGGTGAAGAAATGTCACCCCCTTGTCATGACTGCATTCAAATGGGTGGTGAGCATAGACTTCATTACCAACGAGAACCAGCTCCGAAGTAACTACAACGTGCTTTCTTGCTTCGTTGCCTCACTCTTGGACCTGAACATATCCAAACCTATGATAATTGAACTGTGCAGTGAGATGTTTGACTCCTCGCCGATGGAAGGGCTTGGCGAGATAGTGCAAATGGCCATCCCTAGTGTCGATATCTTGAGTGCTATGGACCTTCGTAGGCACCTGGACTTCAACATAGATGTACCCTAGTTTCCCTTCCTCTCTGACTTCTGGACCATGGACATTGAGACACATAGCTACTCTTCTCAACCGGTGGCCATTTTTCTGCTGCGGGAGTACGACGTGGAGTGGGTTACGAGACCTACCTATAGGAAGCACTTTGACTTGCTAGTGCAGAGTCACAATGAGTAGGCCTTAAGCTTGTGTCATGGAGTTCACGTCCATTGTGTTTTTAACCCCCTTTTGCAAACAAATAGATAATGAGAAGAAGAGGAAGAAAAGAAAGAGAAGAAAGAAGACCTGATAACAAGCCTTTACGGCTTCTTGGGCGATGGCCAGAGGCCCTTTTTGATTTTTTTTGCACGTTGCCTCCCTTTTTGATCTTTTGGCTTCATAACTAATTTTGGGTTTGCTCGAGAGAGCCTTATGTTTGAATCTGAGCCTTAGGCTTGCATTATATGCAAAGTCTCCGATAAATATAATAGAATGAAAGCTTTTGTTTCTTTTGTGTTCTTCTTCAGTTGCTTTATTCTCAAATTTTCAAAATATTTACAATACCCATAACTATTAAAAGTTTCTTAAGAACGGTTCATTTTAATGGAAAATATTTAGATAAATATTGTTCACCTGTATATCTAACGCATTTCCTTCCATATCTTCAAGCTCATACACATTTGTTTCCTTACACACGCTGATTTAGAAAGGCCCTTTCCACAATACTTCAAATTTCATGTGTTGCCCTAGTTTTGTAGTACGTTCATCATACTTTAGCACTAAGCTCCCTTCTTTGAATTATAGGTTAGAAGTATTTTTGTTGAACCATCACATGACTGTCTATTGGTCACTAATCATGGCTCCATGAGACTTCTCTTTGTCTTCCTCTAGTTTGAGGAGTTCTGCCTATTGTACTTCCATTCCACTATTTTCTTCAATCTCCAGGGTTTTCACTAGTTGTAGAGCAGGATTTTTTATGGAGATGGGCATCACTACCTCTTTTTCGTACGCAAACTCATAAGGGGAGGTCTTTAGAATCTATTTGGGGGTAATCCGGTCTGCCCATAGAGTAGCGTGCAGATGTTTATGCCAATCACTTTGTTCTTCTGACCGAATGCATTTGATTAACCTAATTAGGTTTTTGTTGGTGGGCTCTGCTAACCCGTTCCCTTGTGGGTAGTAATTTGATGAATTTTTAAGGAAAATCCCATGTTTGATTGCAAAATCTGACATCCCTGACCCAACAAAAGCTTAGACATTTTCGAATATGATGGTCTTGGATGGACCAAATCTGGCCACTATCTCTTCAAGGAAATTAACAATTTCCCCCTGTATTGCATTCTTTAGGGCTACGGCCTCCATCCACCTTGTAAAGTAATCAATTGCCATGAGGATCCTCTTATGTCTAGCATTGGAAATAGGATTTATAATGCCAATAAAATCCAAACCCCATTGGGCAAAGGCTTCTTTGGTTACAATCGGGATAAGGGGTAGAGTGCCATTCTTCCTTTTGCCAACAAAATATTGGCACTGTGTACACTTTTGCACTAGACAATGTGCTTCAGAAAACATAGAGGACCAATAATATCCTACTCACATTATCTTTAGAGTGGTAGTCTTGGTGGAAAAATTTCCACCCTCAGACTGTGATGAAATTCTTTAAGAACTCTTTTCGCCTGTAGGTTTTCGAGACATTGGAGTAGCACACCATCATAATTTCTCTTGAATAGTACAACCTTAATAAATACATACTTGGAACCTTGCAATCGGTAGTATCTTCTCTTATTGAATGGAAGACTGTTTGGGTAATATCCCTTCTGCATATATCGTGTCTGATCAAATACCCAAGACTCTTTAGACTTGAATTGGTTCAAGTAGACTTGATCGGTCTCCTTTTCAACTTCAAGAATTGTTTCCTGTGTGATGTATTCACACTGACCTCTTCCCCAAACCAACTTGGTTGGTTTGATGTCCACATCATATTTTAGGATCTTAGTGATCCAATTTTCTCTTTTTCAGTGATCTCACCTTTTGTGATGTATTCCCACACACTAGGGTTTTCTACAAGGATAGTGATTTTGTTGGTTGACACCAAGTGTCAGAACTTTTTCAAACTTTTAACTATGGAAAAAGCTTTCTTTTCTACAAATTTATACTTAACCTCATAACCTTTCAATGTTCTTGAATGGAATGCAATAGGATTTTCTCCTTCCTTCTGGTCACCTTTTTGAGTAAGCACTAAAGCTATGCTATCCTGACCACTATATACACAAAGTAGGAAATCTTTGGAAACTTTTGGATTAGCTAAGACTAGAGCAATGGAAATCACTATCTTTATTTGATCAAAGGCTTATTTTCCTTTAGAGGTTCATTTGAACAACTGATTATTTTTAAGCATTAGTGTGATAGGCCTTACAATACCGACAAAGTTTGAAATGAACCTACTGATGAAATCGATTTTCCATAAAAATGACTGGAGTCCTTTCTAATTTACTGGTAAGGGTAATTCCATTATAGATCTAACCCTTTTGAGATCTATTGCTATTCCCTCTTTAGATACTACAAAACCAAGTAGCTTACCCTAAGGCACTCCAAAGACACTTTTTTATTTATTTAGAGGAATCTCGAACTATTGGCATTTCTGAAAAACCTTTTCTAGATGATTGAAGTGATCATCCTTTGATTTTGAAAAGACCGTTAGATCATCCACATATATTAAAATAATCAGGTTGATTAAACCTCTAAAAGAAATATCCATTACTCATTAAAAGGTTGCACCAACATTTGATAGGTCGAATGACATCTTGGCATATGCAAAAATCCCCCACTTAGTGGTTGTTAGAAACCAAGATCTGAAATGCAAACCAGAAAATCACCTTGCACAGAAGAGAAAAACAAAAAAGCAGAGCTATTGCAAAAGATCTGAAATGCAAACCAGAAAATCACCTTCCACAGAAGAGAAAAACAAAAAAGCGGAGCTATTGAAAAAAGATGTGCAACATAATATATTCGAAGTACAGTTAATTAAAATATATGATTTTCTTTATAAAAGAAAAGATGCATAAACCTAATCTTATCTTGAGAAAAAAGATAGCTCAACAAGATAAGGATAACAACATATAACCTAGGAATTAAATAATGCCTAAGTAAACTTATGTAAAGTGTAATCAAATATTAATTACACCAACACCCCCCCATAAGTGCAACTTAGGGAGAAGCAAATTATTATGCAAATATGAGTCCTGGCAACAAGGCCTAATTAGGTACTCATTTACAAATGCAAAGAGAGAGAGAACCCAATGGGAAAAACTCCCCCTCAATGAGATGAACTGCTACAAAGAATCACTAGAAGAACACTAAAGAAGAGACACTGGAACCCCAAATCTAGCAAGCAAGGAAAGATACTTCTATTTTCAAAATACCATAATAGAATCACAAATGCAATACTAGACCCGATGCCAAGGAGCACTAGAAACTCACATACTAGATCAACCCTAGAATCTATAAGCAATAGTAGATGAAAGGATGAATGAAGCCCATAATGATGACAAAATCTAGAAGCTGTGTCTCTCGAAGCTGATGCCAAATTGAAACTAAAAATGCCCCATAAGACAAGTACCATCAAGATTCTGGAATATTAACCATAAAAACATGGCCCTCAAACTGAGAGAGATCTGAACCAATGCAGATCAAGAACCATAACTCCCAATGTGAAGTGTGAACCGATGCAAACCAAAGATGTGTCTAGCTAAGTAAGAAATAAGCTAAAAGAAACAACATGAAACGAGAAAAACTCATGCAAGTTGTCATGAATATGAAAGTGTGAAGATGGAGATCAAAGTGAAAAACTACACTCTAATCAGATTATTATGCAAAAAACCCCCCTGAAGGAACTTTATCTCAGTTCATTATTACAATAACCCAAAGATTGTAAAAGGAGAGAATACTGAACATTCATAAAAAAAAAATAGACCTCATATCTGTGTAGAGGCTGGAACCAGCTTTCCAACGCTGTAAGAATGGCGTAAAACGGATAAGCGAGTCAAAAGGTATGTCTCGCGGAGTGTAAACAAAAAAATTGACTTTCGAGGATGAAAAAGGAATCAAAAAAGAAAAACCAGAAAACTAGACCTACACCTTTGTGTAGAGCTCGGAAATAAATTTCCGACGATATCTCGTTTGCAAAAAAATGACGCCGTATGTGAAAGTTATGCTCGTTTCTGTGAAACTACTCAAAACAGCCCAATAAGGTCTCCAATAAACCCTTAGGGGCTAAAAAAGTTCGGCCCTTGGTTGCCTGGGCAGACCAGGACGCTGGCGGCTAGGGGGTTTCAGTGCGGCCCATAGTCTCTCATGTGACCAGGGTTGGGGCTAAAAGCCCGACGGGGGCTAGCGCGTGGGCTCTGGTCGCCCATAGGACTTGGGCAGAGCCCATGGGGGCTAAAAGTAGCAAGCAGCAGAGCTCGGTTGTATGAGGGGTGTGGGTGAGCGGAGGTGGCCCATAGGTGGAGCTACGGTGGCCGCTCGGTGGTGCAGCAGTAGTGCTACAAAAAAGAATTGAACACGCAAAAAAACATTGATTTTTTTAATTTTTTATTTTCAAAAATGATGCCTCATGAAGTGTGCTTGGGGGCAGTACGACCCTTGGGCAAAAAAAATTTGCCTCCCCAGTCGACTGTGTCCAAATCAGACAAATTTTATATCAAAATAGGGGTTTTTGGGCACTGTGAATCCAACGGTGAGGTCCATTTTGGCCCAAAGTGCCCAAAAAATTAGGTGACCCCCAAATCTATCAGAAAAATCACTAAGCTTGAAACCATTGCAGATCTGGCAAACGGTGACCAAAATGAATGAAATGAAAGCCAAATCCATTTTTGACTTTTTCTAATGCTCTGAATCCAATGGAAAACCTTGATTTGATCCAAGACGCTGCATGAAGATGCTGAAGGAATGAAACCCTCAAGGGATAACCTAGGAATTAAATAATGCCTAAGTAAACTTATGTAAAGTGTAATTAAATATTAATTACACCAATAGTGGTAAATTTTCTCCTATGTTGGTCGCTCTCGTTTACATATACTTGGTTATATCCCAAAAAACCATCAAGCAATGAGAAAATTTCAAATCTGGCTACTATTTGTAGAATTTTCTCCATTGATGGCAAGGGGTAATGGTCCTTCAGTGATGCCTTGTTCAAGTCTCAGAAATCAATGCAAAGTCTAATGCCACCATTATTCTTTCAAACGAGTACAAGATTTGACACCCATGTGGAATGTTTGATTGGATATATGATCATTGACTCGACCAACTTGGTGAGCTCTATTGCCATTAATGCTTCAACCTTTGGGTTGATTGGCCTTTACTTCTATCGGATGGGCTTAGACCCTTCCTCCAAGTCAATGGTATGTTGAATTATACTCAGGTCATAACCTCTAAGATTGTCATAGGTCCTGGCCATAACTCCATTGTACTCATGGCACAGATCCCTTAATCTTTCTTTATCTCTCCATGGAACCTCTTTTTTGACTTTCAACTTTCTGCTACTTCCAACATCAATCTCTTCATAATATCTTTCATCTATAGTGAACCTTCACTTGCCATTTCTCGCATCTTCACAATCGAAAAGGTTCTTGAGGGAAATCAACCCTCTAGGAAGCTTGTTCCCTTTTAATTGGATGACCTGCCCTTCGAAAAATTCTACTCTTGGGGGCAAACATTCAAGAACCATTCCTACTTTTTGTATGAAGGTAGCAATCTGAGTGTCATCATCCAAAACTTTCCAATTCTTGTCATTGTCCAGAATTGAGGGTCAGACAAGAAAATTGCACTGCATTTTGCTTGGTTGAATCAGAAACTAGTTCAAATTGTGACTCGACAGATGCCATCCGATTAGCGACACTTTTCTGCGATAGGGGAATAACTTGTATGTTGAATGCTTCGAAACTCTTGATCAGGTCCCAAATCCAATGTCTATATGACTTCATTCGGGTGTTCTTCATTGTTGCTTGACTGCAGATTTGTCTCACCACCAACTTTGATTCTCCAAAAGCTTGCACTCTATTTATACCCATCCTTTTTGCAAGGATTAGACCATAGACCAAGCCTCATATTAAACATAATTATTCGATCATGAGAACAAAAAAGGTAAGATTTGAGAGTTTCGGATCCCATCGAAGATAGTAATCAGACACCTGCTCCAAAGCCAACTTTACACTTGGCACCATCAAAATATAGGGTTCGGGTATGTGCAGGATCATCATGGAAAAAATAGGTCCTTAAGTGGCAAAAAATTTAGAAAAATCAGTGTTAGGAAACTTCACGTAAAAATTTGAATAAGTTATCTATATTATTTGAAAAATATGTAAGAATAGAATCTATAGAAAATTGAATGTAGTTTCTAAACTAGTAGGTTTATTTAAAAATAAATAAAATCTATTTGGTGAAAATTTTAAATTTCAATGCAGTAGTACTTAAATTTCAGGGAAAAAATAAGAAGTAGGTGTCTGTCTGACCACCCTAATGATAATAAAATGATAATATTTTTTTATAATATTTTATATATAAGTAGAGGACTCATGTCCAGATGTGATGCATATTTTTTGTAATTTTTTTCCAAGTAAATAATTAATTATGAATTTTTTATTACAACTTTTAAAAAATATAAAAACTTGTATGTCTGACCACCTTAACTTGGTCAAAACTTCATGAAATTTATTTTTTATTTTCTAATCCTATAGTATGTGAAGCATAGAATGTGACGCATGTTTTGGATTCAAAAAATGTTCTATCATTTGAAAGTTATAGATGTTTTTCAATCAGCCTATCGATCAGGACTTTAGTCGTAATTCTAATAGAAAATGAATAATAATTATTTATTAAATTCAAATTAAAGCATAATTAATATTGGTGGAAAGCTGAGAATCTCCTCTAAAAACCCTTTTCATTTCATCAAATTTGGGTTAAAAAAAAGTCGTCAGCCACATACCAAACAAATACCCATAATATTGCCACTTTTTGGCCCATCATGATCCTGCACATACCCGTCCATAGACGATTATCAGACAAGTCATTAGATTTCTCATGATCCTTCATTAGTTTTGAAAAATTTTGATCATCGTTGAAAATTACATAGGTGCCTAGCCCTATAGCATGGAAGTTGTTGAAAGGATCAAAATCAATGAATTGGTTGAGCAACACTTCTTCCTTAGGAGTCTGCTCACTTGTATCCTCTTCATCTTCTAGCATTTCTACACAATGTTTCTCCTTTTGAGAGATGGAAATATGCATAGCTACAAAACATAGGAATGCATTGTCCACAATGTGTTCAGGATGTAAATATTTGGAAAGAATCATCTTAGCCCCGTGCTTGGTTCTCAATATCAGGCGAGACCAATCAAGTTCCAGGTATCTGCCAAGCTTGGTGGTGAAATCTCTTAAAAGACACATTCTGAAGACTAGAGGAATTTCTATCACTACTACTTCCTGCATGATTTTTTGGCTTGGGTAGGAGAAAAGGGTCATAGAAAGATCTTTTATTAGACCAACGGTCGAGACCTTCTTCCCATCTAGTTGCATGATTCCCTTCTCAAGAGGCTCATATTTAAGTTTCAAAGCATCCGCCACTTGTTTTTGCATGATAGTTGTACTAGCTCTTGAATCAATCATATTATTATGCAAAAGCTTATCTCCCACAATTAATTTTTGGCCAAACTAGACATCGATTTTTTATTTTTTTAACTAAATCTTCACTTTTGAGCACCTATAGTAGCTAAACTGCAAGGAATTTGAAGATGACACAAACTAGAGTTTCATGACATTTTGTTTTTAGATTCTAAATATATTTTTTTCAAAATTTTTGGAATCAGATTGCACTTCTTTTTCCATCTCCCTCAAAAAATAGTTTTTTTCATAAAAAACACTTTTAAAAAAGTGATGATCACCATATAACACAACATTTTTTCCATGAAGGATAAAATATAATTCTTTAAAATTTAGATTTGTAACTCTAATATCTAGTGCTTCCAGTTGGTTAGATAGTTTTTTATTGAACATTTTTTCTTAATCAAGTTTTGAAGTCAAACCAATTACAATTTGGACATAGCGTGACCATATAATGCATACTTTTTTTGTATGTATCAAAATTCTTCTTTTTGTTGGATCAAGGACTTAAATATCAGGTGCACTCATATTTTTCATTTTTTATTTGATAATTTCTATTTTTCCACACGTGAAACAAAGAGCTTGATTTTCAATGAAAAACCCACATTCACAAGAAATAAAAAATAAATATAATAATCAAATTAAATTTTATTAAAATTATACTTTTTTGGAAGCTTATAATAGGGACTACATACTTACAAAAAAATAAATTTTAAATGAATTCATTTGATCCCCCAAAAGGTAAATCAAAAGTGGTTTTTTATCAGCATTTTGATAGGTGTAAAGGAACTCCATTATAGGTATGGTTTAAAACTAGCAGGGTTTGATCTAAGGTAGTTTGATCAAACAATATTCAATTGGAATGCTTTAAATGAAACTTTCTAAGGCTTAAATCATTATATTTTCTAAAAAAATGTGATTTCAACAAAAATCAGAATCTCCCAGAAATTGTAAACCAACTTCCGTTGTAGGTCTGAGTGTTCGGCTTTGGAGGTATTGCATGTTGTCATTTGATGATAACCAAATCATTAGCAAGAGTCCACATGAGACTCTTCATTTTGATAATATCCATCGTGACTAAGTTGGAGCCCAACGTGTTGCTTTTTGTGGTGGGATACACATATATGGACTGCAACATGCCTGACATCAATTATGTAACAGAAGCACTTAAAGAAGCTTCTTCTCAAGATTTTCTAGAGGGTTCTACGAATATAGGCATAGGGTGTTGTGGTGGGAGCTTCCTAGCATCAATTAGACTATTTTTCATGTGCACCGCCACATCATATGTGTCAGGAAAGATATCTCCTCCTATGGAAGTTATCATAATTGTGATGTCTAAATTGATAGCCTTCAGATAGAACATGAATGCCATCACACCTAGGGGTAAAGAAGTCACGAGGATCCTTTGCCAAGTTTTATCAAACCTGGTGTTGAAATCACTCATGGCCTCTTGTGGGGCCCTTTTGATGGTGATCAATTGATGTAATAGTGAGGAGAGATCTCCCTTTTTCGCAAAGCATTTGAACAACCTTTCTTCAAGTTGGTCCCAAGAGATAATAGAGCCCAAAGCCAAATATCGATACCAATCTTGGGCTTTTCCTTTGAAAGAGGTAGCTAACAGCCTTAGAGCAATATTTTCCTCCACTATATTATGTACCCTACATACTTCCGCTATATCTTCAAGGTGTTTGGAAGGGGTTTTGAATTCTCTCCAGAGAATTTTGGGATAGCCTTGAGGGCATTAGCGGTATGGCAGGCCATACATCTAGAGGTGTGGGTGGCTTTAGCAGACTACCACTATCCCATGTTATGAAATTTCTAGGAATAGGGGGAGGTACTTGAGCCATAAAGAAAATATTCCTATAAACCCCTACATACTTCGCTATATCTTCAAGGTGTTGAAGTGGTTTTGAAGTCTTCAAGAGAATTTTGGGATAGCCTTGAGGGCATTAGCAGGTATGGTAGTCCATACATCTAGAGGTGTGGGTGGCTTTAGCAAACTACCACTATCCCATGTTACGAAATTTCTAGGAACGAGGTAATCTTATTTGGAAGTTTAGGCCTCTAGGTGGAGTATATAAATCTCTAGATACTGGGCTCTTACTCCTTACTCTATTTCTCTTTATAGGTGATATGGAGGATGTAATTCTTCACCTCCTAGGGGCTGAGGTAGGTAACTGAGAGTACTGGAAGTGACCTCTCAAAGATGCTCTTGTTTGGACTCTAGGCATGAAACTTCTAGTTTCCTTCCTTAGCTTAATTCAAGAAATATTTCTAACTTCTAATTAGGTGTTTGGAAAACTTCTTGTCCCATTGGGCATGCTAGAAAAATAACTAGTGATCATCAAACTTGCACCTCTCCAACATTCTTATGGGAAATTCAGCAAGTGGGGGACAAATTGTATCTCATTGAATACCTCTAGGGTTTTTATAGAAAGCCAAATCTTCTTTGGGGTTTGGAGATAAGGGGAGAAGGAAATGTAAACATAAAACATAAAAGGTGATACACCAAATATTTTACATCATTTCAAACCCATAACATT
The DNA here is from genome assembly GCA_007258455.2 of Sequoia sempervirens. Taxonomy (NCBI): domain Eukaryota; kingdom Viridiplantae; phylum Streptophyta; class Pinopsida; order Cupressales; family Cupressaceae; genus Sequoia; species Sequoia sempervirens. The sequence goes on along the minus strand of VDFB02107657.1, from coordinate 121,363 downwards.
CCTATGAGTGATATAAATAGACACAGAACGCCACAACCCTTCATTATTGGAAAGAGAACGAACAACAAAGGCTAACTTCAAGCATAGTGTAGACTTTCAAATCTTCCCGCAGGAAGTGTTCATTAAGGTCTGATCAAACATAATAATTTCTTATGAGTAATAGAACAATATCTCAAAAATCACATGAACTCTTCCTCCTAATACAACATAGCACGAGAAAACAACTTTTGGAAAAACAGAGAATTCCAATGAGATAGTTCAATTTTCTTAAGCTACTACTTTACCATGCAAGCATAAATCATGGAAATACGCTACTTAAACTGTCCATATTTAGCTTGCAAGACATAGTGTTTCATTCAAAATGATAATATAAAGAAATAAAACTTGAAAAAGGTTGTACATGCACAGTCTCAACAATTTCTCATCAATAGTTTGTGCTTTAGATATTAGATGGACTTTAAAATAGAGGTTGGATGCCAATATAACAATAGTTTAAACCTTAATAGATATAACATGCCAAAGAGAATAGTTTTGCAACCTTGCTTCTAAAAATAATTCTAAAACCCCTAAGAAAACTAAAGAAACTTTTTCCAACAAAGAAACTATAACTTGGAATCAAACCCCCCATTGTGTCATTGCCCTCCTTATATAGCCATAGAAAAGGAAACACACCACCTTAGTACAAAAGTAATTGCTACTAGATGTTGATATTTGATAGCTTGCAATCTGATCATAGATCCTTGGTTAGGCTACAAAGATATTTTCTCATTAATTCTGAATTGTTACATTAATTCCCTTTAGATATTTTAGCAAAGATAGAGGCCCTTAAATGATCAAATTCTAAAAATAACTTGGAAAAAGGATCCTACTAACCAATCACATCACCACGAGGCATCGACTCAAAGCTTCCATCCCAAAAACCAAGAAAATAAAGGTGAGAAAGCTCTGAAAAACTCCCAAAGGATAACATCTCATAAGAGGGGCAATCCTCCTACAGTGAAGAGATGACACATCACGTGGGCAGGGATCTTTTTCTTTCTGAAAAATATTTTAGAGAAAAATTCCACCATGCTAACACATGTCCTGGGCCCTCCTCCTAAAGGAAAATGATAAAAATAAAGTTGTGCATCCACCACATGGCACATTGCTCGTCTTTTCATCCAGCTTTGCATAAACCCGAACATCTCTGAAGAAAAAAACAAAAAAAAAGTCAAAGATCAAAAGACTAAGGAAAAGAAAAACATTTCACAAAGCCCTCGAGGATTTCATCTCACAAGGTTCATCCACTAAGGCTTGCTCGAATAAACCAAAACCAATCGAAGTTAATGTGATTCATCCTCAACTTGTCCTTTTCCCACCTTCACACAAAACTCAAACTCAAAACCAACCCGTTTTCACTCTTGAAATTCCTAAGAATAATGTTTCAAAACAATCAAGAACTTATATTTTCGTTTCTCATACATATAACACTAGAAATAATCCACAACCAAGACAAACAACCTCAACATCCTTACCTTCCCTAGCTTTGTCTTGCCTAGCACTCCTTGTTTTCCTTCAACTAGTGGGAAGGAGTATGATCTTGTTGAACAACTTAAGAATACTCTGGAAAAGATATACCTATGGGATCTGATTCAAAATTCATCGAACTATCACACTATGCTTCAAACAACCTTGCAACAAATTATGCTTCATTCTAATAGAAATGTGAGTGATGTAGTAGTTTTAATTCAAGGAACGAATAAAATTAATGTAGACATTAGATTTCATCAACATGAGCTACCACCCTTGGAGATGGGAAAGAGAAATGATTCCTTCATGATAATAGCTAAATTCAATAGGACGGGAATAAAAATAACCCTTGCCGATAATGGCTTTGCTTTGAATGTGTGTAGTGTGAATCTTTTGGATAGACTTGGTGTGGATAAATCAAGAATTGAACCAGATTATTTATCAATTTGAGGATTTGAAAATGTAGGAAAGCAACTACTTGGTGTGATTATTTTACCTATTATAGTTGGAAAGGCTACCTTACAAACTCCTATTCATGTCATGCCTCATGATCTATCATATAACCTTCTTTTAGGAAGACCTTGGATTCACCATATGTATGTGGTGTCTTCGAATCTTTATCATGTCATGAAGTATGTCTATAACATTAAAGTATACCAAGTTGTGATAGACCCTGAGCTTGAAAGTTACTTACAAGTTGAAAATGGAAAGAAAAATCCTCTAAACACACTAATTTCAACTTCAAAGATAGAGTCATTAAAAGAAAAGAAAAACGAGATGGAAAAAGTGACAAAGTTGTTAGAAGATGATTGGGGTTCCTTAAACTTCACACCTTTGTTTATGGGAGAATACATTATTACAACAAAAGAGACTGAAAAAAAAAAAAGAAACCAATGGTAATGTCAATGCAAAATTTAGAAGAAAACTCAAAAGCATCTACCTCATCTACTCTATAAGAAGACATAAGATATACAACAAACTTTGATAAGGTATACTATCAACAACCATGAAACTTGAAAGAAATGGGAAAAAATTATGGGAGAGGTTATGAGATTGTGAAACAACTTGGCTATAGTGTAAGATGATGTGGAAGGAAAGAACAAGGCATCTGTATTCCTATAGTTCCTAACACACAAGAAGAAAAATGTGGTTTGGGATATTGTCCTTTTAAGATAACACAAGCAACGAAAAGACCTTGCTAAATATAAACACCATTATGTGTAAACCTAAAATAACTCTCACCTTAAAGAATCCTAAATTGATTGATACAACTTGTGAGGAATCACTGGAATACTTTGAAGATGAAAAATCCCTGAAAGAGATGTTAGTAGTTTATGAGAAACAATTTACTCCTAAAAAGAAATGGGTTGCATGTGTTGTGATTAATACTAGACAAGAAGATGGAGAAACAAAATATATTGAGATTGATAAAGACAATGAAGAATACAACCTTGAATTCTTGAAAGAAAATGTGCTTCCTTTGGGAGACACCATTGATATACTAATGGACATTAACGATGAAGAAAAAGTGATAAAGGTAGGGAAGTTCCTTGACAAAGATGAACAAGAAGACCATGCAACTTCATGAATTTCCCTGAACCTTTGCTTGGACTTATTCGAATATACCGAGAATTGATGCTAAGATTGTAAAACACAACATATTCCTTTCTGAAAATGATAAACTTGTTAGACAAAAGATATGAAATATGAACCCTAAGATAGCTTTGCTAGTTAAGGCCAAGATTGAGAAGCTCCTCAAAGCTAGTTCTATTTTTTCTATAGATTATTCTCCTTGGATCTCAAACATTGTCACAGTTGAAAAACCTAATAATCATATTAGGATGTGTAGGGAATTTCATGATTTAAATAAAGCATCTTTAAAAGATGATTTTCCCCTTCCTATTATCGACATGATAGTAGACTTGACTATGGGGCATGATTTGCTACCATTCATTGATGGATTCTCTGGATACAATAAACTCTTCATCAACCCTCAAGATCAGTACAAAACATAATTTACTACTACTTGGGGAACATTTTGTTGGGTAATGATGCCCTTTGGATTAAAGAATGCTGGCGCAAAATATGAACAGGCTATGACATTGATATTTCATGATTCCATACATAATATTTTGGAAGACAATGTTGATATTCTAGCCAAATCTTTAACTCAACAAGATAGTGTGAATATCCTTCAAAATATCTTTGAGAGAATGTGAAAATATAACATGAGGTTGAATCCAAAAAAGTGTGTCTTTGGTGTAGCTAGTGGAATTTTTTTAGGTTTTATCATATCTCACAGAGGCATTGAGGTGGACATGAAGAAAATCTATTCTATAGTTAACATGCCACCTCCTAGAAATATTTCTCAATTACACACTTTACAAGGAAGAATTTAGGCTATTCATCATTTGTAGCATCCCTAGTAGACCGAACATTACCCTTTACACATCTCCTTAAGAAAGAGGTTCAATTTAATTGGAATGAGGATTGTAAATAGGATTTTGAAAGTTTGAAATATTATCTTGCTACTCCACCTATTTTACAACCCACTATTCAAGAAAAACCATTCATCCTTTATACAGTAGCATCGATTGATGCTCTAGCAACATTATTGGCCCAACAAGATGAAAATAGTAAAGAGCATTATTGGCTGCCCCTACCTTGTCAACCCTACCACATTGGAAAGTCACCATGAGACCCCATTTCTATGAGGCATATGATGCCCCTACTTTGTCAACCCTACCACATTGGCAAGCTAGTGAGCTCACTAGCTTGTCAAAGCTACCACATTTTTCATACATGTCTATGAAAAAATTATTGTCAAACAATTCACATGCCTTGTCCATGCTTCCATTTTGAGCCTATCTTGAAATCATGGCATGCCAAATTACCACATTTCTTTAAGGAATTCCATCCAAAAAACCATGTGAGAATTGGCAAGCTAGTGAGCTCGCTAGCTTGTCAAAGCTACCACATTTTGCATACATGTCTACAAAAAAATTATTGTCAAACAATTCACATGCCATGTCCATGCTTTCATTTTGAGCCTATCTTGCAATCATGGCATGACACATTACTAGATTTCTTTAAGGCATTCCATCCAAAAAATCATGTGATCTCACTAGTTTTCCAATGTGGTAGGTTTGACAAGGTAGGGGCAGTGTATGCCTCATAGAAATGGGGTCTCATAGTGATGTACGTGAGACCCCATTTCTATGAGGAATATGTTGCCCCTACCTTGTCAACCCTACCACATTATCAAGCTAGTGAGTTCACTAGCTTGTCAAAGCTACCACATTTTGCATACATGTCTATGAAAACATTATTGTCAAAAAATTCACATGTCTTGTCCATGCTTCCATTTTGAGCCTATCTTGCAATCATGGCATGCCACATTACCACATTTTTTAAGGAATTCCATCTAAAAATTCATGTGAGCATTTGCAAGCTAGTGAGCTCACTAGCTTACCAATTCAATCATCATGAGACCCCATTTCTATGAGGCATACGTTGCCCCTACCTTAAAAACCCTACCAAATTGGCAAGAGAGTGAGCTCACTATCTTGTCAATGCTACCACATGTTTCATACATTTCTATCAAAACGTTATTGTCAAACAATTCAAATGCCTTGTCCATGCTTCCATTTACAAATCACCATGACACTCCTTTCTATGAGGCATATGCTGCCCCTACCTTGTCAACCCTACCACATTGGAAATCTAGTCACCTCAATATCTTTCCAATTTGGTAGGGTTGACAAGGTAAGGGTAGCTTGAAAAAATGCCTGTAGAAATGGGGTCTCACGGTGATTTATAAATCACCGTGAGACCCCATTTCTATGAGGCATTTTTTCAAGCTACCCCTACCTTGTCAAACCTACTACATTTTCTTGTGGTGTGCCATGATTGCAAGTTAGGCTATGATGGAACCCTCAATTTTTTTTTTTGGTTCCATGTTAAAACCCTTATTACACCAAGATATGGGGTTACTATCCGTAAAAGGTTAAAATATTCTTTTAAGCTATGGAATCCATGTTACTCGTTGCCAGTTATTTTAATGTATTTTTAGTCATTCACTATCACTGAGTAACCGACCCTTCTAGCCCAAGTTTGGACCATTTTATTTCATAAAATCGGACAAGGATTTTTTAGCCCTTTCAACTTTTCATTTTACAACTTAAGAGGCTTTCAAAATTAATCATTGTCCTAGGAAGTCCCCTTCACAAAAAAAACTTATGAGAATGTGCCTTAAAACTTTCACTTAATTCCTAATGACCCTTGTAACTATATCCCTCATTGCTAGTTTATTCTTAGGTTTACACTATCAAATAGCGATGAGCGATGAGTGCTACATTCCTTTGATATCGCTTGTCACTAATGGCATCCGATCCTTCAACTTTGTAATAGTGATGATCAATGTTCTTAGTCTTATCTCTTATCGCTCATCATGGATGGCATTTAAAAAGAACATTTGTAATAGCGATGAGTGATGTGTTGTCACACCACGTGATCACATATATGTTGTAAAAATTTCTCAAATTAGCGATGTACGGTGAACCCTATGAATAAGGGTACAATTGTTCATCACTAATTTCTTGCATAATATATGATGAGAATCAGTGATTAACGGAGGCCTTATCATTCATCGTGGATTTACCTCAAAAATTGAGTTCTATAGTGGCGATGAGCGATGGGTGCCTTCTAAAGGGGTTTCTATTTCGCTAAAATGTATGATCATATGAGCGATGTTTTTGTGGTGTTTTTTTTACGCAGGTTGTATGTGTCTAAATATGGTACTAACATTACATCTCCCATTGTAAAAAACATTCTAAGAGCAGGTTTTGAATTAGCAATGTGCGATGGAAAAATGAATGTGACCGAGGGTCAGGCCATTGAACCAAGGGCTAAAGAACATCGTTAGGATATTTGCATCGTTGATAGAGTAGGGTAGAGAAAAACTAAATCAGTGACAAGCGATGGTCACCACATGGAATGGGCTACATGGAAGATTCTAAAGATTTAGCATAAAGAAAAAGAAAAATAGCATAAGGATTGAGGATCATCGATAAGGTTTTAAAGCAGGATAATCCAATGGACTAAAGATCACCACATAAATTTTTTCATCAGAATCAGGATCAACAATGAAGTGATGAAGTGTATAACGAAAGTTTCCCTCTAAGAAAAACTTGTCTTATGTACCTTGTCGATATTAATGAAGAGCACGATTCAGGTTGGTGATACATGCTAATTGATAGATCACAACACTTAAGCTGGCATTGATGTTTCCCATGGATGAAGTTTTAATTGCTTTAAAAGTAATGGTTTAGATTCAATCTTGCGCTGTAAGTTACCAACAAGCTTGCACATAGAGATTTCAAGCCATTTATCTTGCATGCTTCAAATTGCCTATTTAATGCAGATTACTTGAGTGATTTTCCATGTCATGATTCATTTTGCAATGAATGAGGGTTGAAAGTTGATAAGTGTGTGAGGATAGATTTTTCTTGAGAAGTGTGTAGAAATTATGAGGCAAGTGGGTTTGTCATGATGATTCCAAATTTTGAGGGGTTGTGTTTGTTTGAGCCTAAGGGAGGCCTTGAGAATAAAGTTGGAATGCATGGAGATCTGGATACGCCAAAGGGAATAGTAGGAATTGGTAAATTCAAGGAGTATAATACCAAGGAAAATTACCATCCAGAAGAGCAGATAGTTTCAAAAGAATTAGTCAAACACAAAAAGAACAAGACGGTAAAATATAATAATAAGGCATGAATGAAGGGTGAGCATTGTAAGGCCTATTTGAAGCAACACAATTCTCCATGTGAGATTCTTAATGACCCTTCAGATACTAAGGGAGATGCTAATCTGGGGGGAAATTATTTTTCCCTCACCCTGGTATTATCAAGGAATCCTGAGGAAGTGGTGGTGATAGTTTCTCCAGTCCCACCACACACAAAATGTGGGCGAATGTCCTCTAAGGTCAATGAATTAGAGTGATGATTGTGCCCTATTTTTTTTTTTTATGATACCATTCCCTTTCTATTAGGAATGTCCTATTCAACACTCATGTGATTTCTTGCTTCACGTGTTGAGGTGGAATTATTTCAGGATGGTGTGTAGGAGAAGTACCAAAATAGCTAACCTTGGTGGTGTGTTTATTGTTTCTGGACAATATACAATTTTGTGCTAGAGCTACTATTGGAGAATCTTATTTGGTCAACAAGGATGAGGATTCAACATGGTTACAAAAAACTCTACCATATGGGGAGTTGGTGTGTCTTCATTCAAGGAATGTGGAAGGCGGTCTTTTACTCTTCCATTTTCCTAAAACAATTCCATGTAATAAACTAGGAATATCTTGAATTCTAGTACAAATGAAATGAAATGTAAATGTAATTAATCCTGATGCTTGTTGCTCCCTTGTTCTATAAAATGGATTTCAGGGCTTATTACAATGGTGTCAAATTCTGGAGTCTAAATAGAGTTCTAGGTAAGGGCTAAGTCCAGAAAGGGCAATACGAATAGAATTCTGAAGTAGACTAGTTGTTCGTATTGGAAAGGAAGTCCTTTATGTAATGGTCTTAAATGAGTTTTATAGAAATTACTGATATCAAAACAAAATATCAGTCAAGGAAGTGATACTCTCCTATGTATGTTCATTTCAAAGTAATGAATGAGAAATACTAATGGTATTTTCATTTGTCTTCAAATGTTTTATTTGAATGTGTTACTCTATTTTTAGCTTTAATTCAAAGAATTAATTAAAATGCTTGAGTAGGGTTATAAACTTTGTGAGGGATGACTTAGGGTTACTAAGAAGTAGATGTTTTCTTGCACAAAGAGTTTTCGTAAATGCAAAGCAATACAAAGATAGTTTGTTTCTTTTCTAGACAAGTGATTTGTGTATTACTGATCCTCTTGCATACTTGACCCCGTTTTCCCAATTGGTCTGGCACTGGTCATTTGATCAGAAAATATAACATAAGGTGAACCAATAGTATTCCTGGCTCTAGATTTCTTAGAAGATAATATATTTAAATAGAAAATCTCTACAAGGGTAGTGGAATTATTTTCAATTCCTAGCAGATGGTAAATCCTTCATTGAAAATCTGGAAAATCTTCAATGAAATTGATTTTAGCTGCAAATAAAAGGAATAAATATGTGTATAAAATGTGTTACTAATTGATTATATTGCATGAAAAAAGCAATTGGGATTACCCTCCTAGGTTTCACAAAGCCTAAAGTGAAGGAGCGCGAAATTAAAAATCTTATGCTCATTGTGTTGGCCAATAACCTAATAGTTCATTATAGGAGTTGGCTACTTCTTAGAGGATTGTTTAGTTCTGCTAGAAAAATCACTAACATAAATGGTGACTCTATTGGGGAATAATTTTGAATCTCTAGCTACAGACTATCAAAGTCAAGAAATTGGTGAATCTGAGCATCTAGTTCAAATACTGAGGAATTACTAAACCTAGAAATGTTGCTGTTGAGCAAGTTTTAAAAGGATATATGTGATTTTTTGCGGGAGAGAACCCATAAGGATATTCATCTTTGAAGGAGCTTCATACTATTTTAAGTTCAATCCTTTGAAAAGAGGCGGCGACTCTGTCCAAAGAACCTGTCGAGGATTTGAAGAAAGTCTTAGATCTACAAAAAAAATTCAGTCAAGAAGAAAGGTTAGTAGCTACTCTAAGTTTCCAGGTATTCTTCAGTTTTGGGTTTTCAAGAAAGTCAAATTTGTATATGAAAATCATACTTGTAAGTCTTGTAATAATTTGATTCCCTATTTAGTGATGGATCACTAAGAAAGGGAAATAGTAGTGATAGGCTTACATACTTCAATATTACTAGATTGTAGTATCTATTGTGAGTGATGTATGCAATGTTTTTGAAGAAATACATTTAGAAGATCTTAAGCAAGTTGAGATAGAATTTTGCATTGTAAAATCTTAAGGTCATCTTGTAAAAGAAGTTTGAATTACCAAGTGTAGCTGCAAAGTTGATATAAAAAGGTTTGTAGAGCTATAAGAAAATGTATCATCAACCTGTACATCCCTGTGTGGACCTAAATATAACAATGCATAGTGATCAGCCTTTTTCATGTAATAAAATAAATTTCAGCATTAAAAGGTACATGGCCATAAACTTTGACAACATTTATGGTTACCCCAATGTTTTGAAAAGGAAAAAATAGGTTTTACAGGGACCTGAAACCGTAGAGTTAAACAACAAAAGATAGAGTAAAATAAGTCCAAACAAACAAACTGCTGTCCCAAAAAGGAAACGACAGCACAAAGAGACAACAGGGTCCAGAAAAAGGACCGCCCAAAAAAACCAGAAACAAACACCACCACACTACTCCAAGATTTTCATCAATTCCTCGGCCTCCTTTTCAACATCCTTCATATCCTGTAACCCCTGCTTGAGGACTTGAGCCGTATGTGAAGAAATCGGGGTCTTCCTCTTCGTGTTGGCCTGGGTGCGAGTCGAAATCCCTTCACCAGCCGATCTGCTGCAACCTCTGTCCACATCCAAATCCACGACTAGCGAACCCTTTTGATTCTTTTCGAGCTTTTCCACCATTGCATTGATGATAATGGTGTTATGCCTAGAAATTTTGTGATTATTCGCCACAGTGGCCCTAATATTTTGGCTTATCTTGGACATACTGCACTCGATCCTAGTCAATCTTTCCTCCTATGAATGTTGTCTTTTCCTTGGTAAGGGGGTTTCCTGTCCCTCATCCTCTTTACGACTCCAGCTAATCTTCTACTCCAAATCCATGACTCTGTCACTGAGATCTCTATTACGGCCTTTCAATTCACTGACATCCTTCTGGGTCCACTTGAGAACAGTGAAAAGGCCATCTGTACTTTTTTCTGCCACACTCACAATATCCTCAAGCTTGAGCTTATTCAGTGCAAATTAATTTCATCCTGATTAGGGGAATCAATAGGGGCATTCCCAAATCTTCTAGACATAGGGGCACTAGGCGCCGACTCCTTACTGACCATAGGTTTATCAGAAAGAATTTCCATGGAATTCCCATAATACGAAACTAATTTCGTAACAGAGGTACCTTTAAAACCAGAGACCAAACCCGGAGTTGGGTAGCCAGGAGACGGCTGGGGATTTAGACAGGGTGGCGAGGCAAAACCTAGGCTAGGGCAATCATGCAGAGGCTTCAGCTTAGGATATAACGGTGGAGCCGAGTCCATGAGGGCATTCTGACAAGATAGGGACTGGGGAGCAGTGGTATTAGGACCAACATGGGTACAAGCAGGAGGGGCCAGGGGTTCGTTCTCCCTGCTACTCTCAGTATTCTCATCATCCAAATCCCCAATATCAACAATTTTAGGCAAAGCAGGTAAATTTTGATAATGCTCAAAGATGAGCCTAACAAGACCAGGGTGAATAATAGAAGTCCTCCTAGGGTTTCTTTCAACTTCATCGAGGCAATTCTTCAAAGAAGAGAATAAGTAAAAAGGTAGAGAGATGCGAACCTTGTGATGGAAGTGGTTGAGAATGGCAAAGTGGTAACCATACACCCTGGTGAAGCGCCCGTCAACCGTGATATACTCCATAATAACTCTTAAAACTTTCCTCCAGATAGATTTGATGGACTCCACATCAAAGTAGCTATTAGCAACCTTAACCAGCTTAGCCTTCTCCTTGTCTTTTTTAGGAAATCTTATGACCGCTTCATCAGAGAACCGACGGTCCGATAAAATTTCACACCCTTAGTCGAAAGACCAGTAATTTCACCAATTATTTCCTCATTCAGCTTAACATTCCTACCAAACAACACAATCTCACCATTTTTCCAATTTTTGACAAAATAATCCAGCATCCCCTCGTCGGTACCATGGAGCTTTTCCAAAAAAGGAACCAAACCTCCCTTTTCAATTCTTTCCCAGGCTTTAGCATTCTTTCTATGCTCCTGAAAGTTGCTCTTCCACATGTTTCTCTCTCCCCCATCTTCAAAACTTTGTTATTCCATCTAATAGTAGGTCATACTTACCAAAATTTAGTGGTGAGAAGTGTGAATCAGCAAGGAAGTATTTACAACATTTCAACAATTTAATGGATGACTTTGAAGTAGATCATGAGGTTATTTGTTCAATCCTTACAAGGAGATTCAAGAGATAGGTTCTCTAATATACCAACATGTTCAGTTTACTCTTGGGAGGAATTCAAAGAAGTGTTCATGGAGTAGTTTGGTGAAAAAATCAGTGCTAGTTCTTTGCTCAATAAATTCATGAACATTGAGAAAGAAAATGATGAGCTAGTCCTGACAGTTAACTAAAGATTTGCTAAAACATTAAGGGATATTCTTGATGTTTTGGATCTTAGTGATGCAATGTGTTTGGTTGTTTATTTGGGGGCTTTTGATAAAAAAAATGAGCTATTTGCTAAAAGATAAAAAATCCCAAAACCTTATATCAGGCATATGGGATAACCATGGACATTGAAAACAACTTAAAATATGGGATGCAAAGAAATCACTTGGATACAAGAATTCATTGCCATAGAATACCTAATGTTGAAAAATGGTGTAAACCAAGAGTCAAAACTGAATATAGGGGCATTTGTACCCCTATTGTTTCAGCTTGCACAACATTTTGTGATACTGATCTCATAAAGTCCCAAACACATTATAAAGAAACCATCATATCTTCAAATCACAATGATAATAATTTTATTGCTTTGTATGAATCAAGTAGTGAGATATCACAAGAAGAGGAAGACGATAGAGTAAAAACTAAAGAAATGTACTTCAATGAGGAAAATGAGGAGTGTGGTTATAGTTTTGTTGATGAATCTACCACCTATTCTCTTATGGAAGACATGGTATTGAGCATTCAATCTGAAAATTCTGAATAGAGCTGCAATGTTGATGAAACCTCCTATTGCAGCGATAATGGTAGCATCAAATATGCTCAAATCTCCATTGAAGGTGATTGTCCCTATCAAAAGGACATTAAATCATTTGTTGCAGATGAGGAATGTGCTAACAATGCTAAAAGTGAATTTGAAAATTTATCTATCTACTCTTCTAGTGATTACAGTGAATTAGAGTGCAATGATGACTTGAAGGATTTGGACTTGCATGATGAAGAGGCTCTTATGTTAAAAATAAGTGTAATAGAAAATCCATTGTATAATGAGCCTCCATCTGCACTAGAGACAATAAATGATGATCCCTATTGGTGCAGATATAATCTAGTCTTTGCTGAGAATCCTAATGATGCATCTGAAATAGGGTCAGAATGTAGCCTTGAGCAAACAAATCAACATGTTGATGTGCTACTTAAGGGAATTGCATATGAATGTTTTGCATTTGACACAGGTATTGCAAATAAGGTTGAGTATCTAGATACAATTTGCATAGAAGAGTGTGAATGTCTTCATCTTCCAATTTAGTTGATGGGAATTTTGACAAAGCATGACAATGAGATGAAAAGAGAGGATGATGAAAGTTACAATGGAAATTTTATACTCAAAGGGATTGTGAGAAATTTTAATACCATGGATTATGATCAAACAGACTCTCACTTGTTAAAAAGAGGCCTAACATTTGTTCTGGTACGATTGAAATTATTCTTACTTCAATGGTACAATAAGGACAAATACAAATGGAAAAATATCAGCTCTTTTAGAAGGTTGGTTTTTGATAGAGGCAAAAACTTATTTAGTGTTTTGTGGCTTAATGCCACCAATAAGGAAGGACTAAGCTGGTTGAATTGAGGGATTCATAATACAGTTTGCATCTTTGAATTTTTTATGTTGGTCATGTGGAGATTGGATCTCCCCTTTCAGGTCTCCTTTTCCTGTGTAAATTTTGTACATATGCTATTTCTTTTTTTTGTTTTTTTGTGTCTTGTCTGCTTCACTTGAAATTATGAGATCTTAGCATGCCTACAAAAGGCATGTGTCCCCAACCAGAGCCACTGATGGAACCCTCAAAGTTTTTTTTTGGTTCCATGTTAAAACCCTTATTGCACCAGGACATGGGGTTACTATCCGTAAAAGGTTAAAATGTTATTTTAAGCTATTGAATCTTTGTTACCCATTGCCAATTATTTTAATGTATTTTTAGTCATTCACTTCACCAGGTTACCGACCCTTCTAGCCTAAGTTTGGACCATTTTATTTCATAAAATCAGGTAAGGATTTTTGAGCCCTTTTGACTTTTCATTTTACAACTTAAGAGGCTTTTGAATTGATCTTTGTCCTAGGAATTCCCCTTCACAAAAAAAAAACTTATGAGAACACATGCCTAAAATTTTTCACTTAAGTCCAAATGACCCTTGTAACTATATCACTCATTGCTGGTGTATTCATAGTCTTACACTATCAAATAGCGATGAGCGATGAGCAATACATTCCTTTGATATCACTCGTCGCTAATGGCATCCGATCCTTCAACTTTGTAATAGCAATGAGTAATGTTCTTATTTTTATGCTCTTATTGCTCATCATAGATGGCCATTAAAAAGAACATTTGTAATAGCGATGAGTAATGTGTTGTCACAACATGTGATCATTCATTGCTAATTGCTTGCACAATATATGAGGAGAGTCAGCGATGAACGAAGGCCTTATCGCTCATTGCAGATTTACCTCAGAACTTGAGTTCTATAGTTGCAATGAGTGATGGGTACCATCTAAAAGGGTTTCTATTTCGCTAAAATGTATGATCATATGAGCGATGTTTTTGTGGTGTTTGTTCTATGTAGGTTGTATGTGTCTAAATTTGGTACTAACATTACATCTCCCATCGCGGAAAGGGTTCTAAGAGCAGGTTTTGAATTAGCGATGTGTGATGGACAAATAAATGTGACCGAGACTCAGACCACTGAACCAAGGGTTAAAGAACATCATCAGGATATTTGCATCACTCATAGAGTAGGGTAGAGACAAACTAAATTAGCGACAAGCGATGGTCACCACATGGAATAGGCTATGTGCCAGATTGTGAAGATATAGCATAAAGCAAAAGAAAAATAGTGAAAGGATTGAGGATCATCACTAAGGTTTTAAATAAGGATAATCCAATGGATTGAAGATCACCACACAAATGTTTTCATCAGAGTCAGGATCAGCGATGAAGTGACGAAGTGTATAAAGAAAGTTTCCCTCTAAGAAAAACTTGTCTTATGTACTTTGTCAGTATTAATGAAGAGCATGGATCAGGTTGGTGATACATGTTGATTGAAAGATTGCAACACTTAAGTTGGCATTGTTTTTTCCCATGGATGAAGTTTTGATTGCTTTAAAAGAAATGGTTTATATTCAATCTTGAGTTGTAAGTTACCAACTTGCTTGCACATAGAGATTTCAAGTCATTTATCTTGCATGCTTCAAATTGTCTATTTAATGTAGATCACTTGAGCTATTTTCCATGTCATGATTCATTTTTTAATGAATGAGGGTCGACAGTTGATAAGGAAGAGTGTGAGGATTTATTTTTCCTAAGAAGCATGTAGTCATTCTGAGGCAAGTGGGTATGTCGTGATGATTGAAAATTTTGAGGGGTTGTGTTTGTTTGAGCCTAAGGGAGGCCTTGAGAGTAAAGATGGAATGCATGGAGCTTCTGATACACCAAAGGGAATAGTAGGAACCTGGAAATTCAAGGAGTATAATACAAAGGAAAATTACCATGCAAAAGAGTAGATAGTTTCAGAAGAATTAGTCAAACACAACATGAAGAAGACAGTAAAATATAATAATAAGGCATGGATGAAGGGCGATCATTGTAAGGCCTATCCGAAAGAACGTAATTCTCCATGTGAGATTCTTAATGACCCTTAAGACAGTAAGGGAGATGCTAATCTGTAGGGAAATTATTTTTCCCTCTCCCTGGTATTATCGAGGAATCCTGAGGAAGTGGTGGTGACAGTTTTTCCAATCCCACCATGCACAGAACCAGGGTGAATGTCCTCTAATGTTGATGACTCAAAGTGATGATTGTGCCCTATTTTTGTTTTTGATGATACCATGCCCTTTCTGTTGGGAATGTCCTATTCAACACACATTTGATTTCTTGTTTCACGTGTTGAGGTGGAATTATTTCAGGCTGGTATGTAGAAGAAGTACCAAAATAGCTAACCTTTGCAGTGTGTATATTGTATCTAGACAATATTCAATTTTGTGTTGGAGCTGCTATTGGAGAATCTTCTTTGGTCAACAAGGATGAGGATTCAACATGGTTACAACAAAGTCTGCCATATAGGGAGTTGGTGTGTCTTCATTCAAGGAATGTGGAAGGCAGTCTTTTACTCTTCCATTTTCCTAAAATGATTGCATGTAATAAACTAGGAATATCTTGAATTCTGGTACAAATGAAATGAAATGTAAATGTAATTAAGCTTGACACTTGTATCTCCCTTGTTCTATAAAAGGGATTTCAGGGCTTATTACAATGGTGTCAGATTATGGAGTCGAAATAGAGTTCTAGGTAAGGGCTAAGTTCAGAAAGGGCAATAAGAATAGAATTCTGAAGTATACCAGTAGTTTTTCTTGGAAAGGAAGTCATGTATGTAAAGGTATTAAATGAGTTTTATAGAAATTACTAATATCAAAACAAAATATCAGTCAAGGAAGTGATACTCTCCTATGTATGTTCATTTCAAAGTAATGAATGAGAAATACTAATGGTATTGTCATTTGTCTTCAAATGTTTTATTTGAATGTGTTACTCTATTTTCAGCTTTAATTCAAAGAATTAATTAAAATGCTTGAGTAGGGTTATAAACTTTGTGAGGGATGACTTAGGGTTACTAAGAAGTAGATGATTTCTTGCACAAAGAGTTTTTGTAAATGCAAAGCAATACAAATATAGTTTGTTTCTTTCCTAGACGAGTGATTTTTTCATTACTAATCCTCTTGTATACTTGACCCCATTTTCCCAATTGATTTGACACTGGTCATTTTATCAAAAAATCTTGCATAAGGTGAACCAATAGTCTTCTTGGCTCTAGATTTATGAGAAGATAATCTTTAAATAGAAAATTTCTACAAGGGTAGTGGAATTATTTTCAATTCCTAGTAGATGGTAAATCCTTCATTGAAAATCTGCCAATTCTTCAATGAAATTGATTTTATCTGCAAATAAAAGGAATAAATATGTGTATAAATGTGTTACTGATTTATTATATTGCATGAAAATGAAATTTGGATTACCCTCCTAGGTTTCATAGAGCCTGAAGTGAAAGAGTACAGAATTAAAAATCATATGCTCATTGTGTTGGCCACTAACCTAATAGTTCTACATTATAGGAGTTGGCTACTTCTTAGAGGATTGTTGAGTTTTGCTAGAAAAATAACCAACGGGCTACACCTTTCCTCATGTTTCTAACTTATCCTTAAATAAAGAGTCTTGGAATAGTGGAGAGAAGGGTTAGAGTCCCTTGTAGGTAGACTAATCAAGGAAAAATTTAAAATATATCACAACCTAAGTGATGAGGTAAGTTTAGTAATGAGGTAAATTTAGAAATATATATGAAAACCAAAATAGATTCAAAGATCTATCAATGTGGGAGGAGTATGTTCTAATTTTGTAGAGATATGTATGGAAAATTTGGTAGTGTAGACAATGCAACCAACTAGTTGATTGCCATGTCTATGTTGTTTGATAAAATTATTTGGTAGACATGTATAGTAAATTTGGTAACATAGGCAAGGCAATCAGTTTCTTGGTATAACTGTTTAACAAAATATCTCAATGAGATATGTCCTCGTGGACTAGAATGATTGGAGGATATGCACAAAATAGATTTAATTAAAAAGGATTTTGAAAATTTCAATCATATGAAAATTGTAGCTATAAAACCAAATTCAACTACATTTTACAACATCGCCCATGTATATACCAAAATGAAAGCTTTGGAAAGTGGTATGCACATCCATAGTAAAGGATTGAGAAATGATGTATTATTTTACTTCCTTATAACTTATGTCATATATATGTTTATACAAAATGTGGAAGTATACACAAGGTAAGTCAATTCTTTAACAAAATGCCTCAAAGAGATGTGGTTTAAAAATGTAATTGGAAAGTGTAAAGAATTGTGTAACTTAAAATGTGCATTAACAAGCTAAGGTTATAATGACAAATAAACAATGATCAACATGGAATATTCAAAATAAAAAAAATCAAAGCAAGCCAAAATAGAATGAAAGAAAATGTGTAAAGACTTCACATACCTAAAACACTAGAGTTTCAAATAAAGGAGTTCTACCAAATTATGTATCCTTTGCTTCTTTTTTCTTCAAAATCCTCAACAATTTGACTTTTTCAAAGGCTTGTTCCCCTCCAAACTTCAATTATATATCTCTTGAATGGAATTCAGACTTGAATTGACAATATATGCCTTTCAATGTGAAAAAATTTGCTATTTCATGCAAAGGTGGTGGAAAGATCATGAAAAAGGTGGTGGAATGTGAAAAACATGCATGCACACTTCATAAAATCATCAAAAAGCTTTTTTTGTCAGAAAACACGAAAAACTAGGAGAATATGCATAATGTGGGCCTTGAGATCATGGGTATATTGGGTTGTTTACTATTTTTTAGAGTAAGACAAAATGCACTCACATTATAATGCGAGCGTGTTATCATGTCTTTCTAAAATAACGACCATATCTCAACTACTTTAAAACATATTCACATTATGAGAAAGTTATTTTTTTTAGGTTTCTTCTCTCTATCATCTTCCCTCTACCCTTACACCCTTAAACTATCTACCATCTACCCTCTATCTCTCTTCCACTCCCACCCTCTCTCTCTTTCAAGTCTCTCCCTCCTACCCCCTCTCCCTCTCTCAAGTCTATCCCTCTCACTCACTCCTATCTCTCTCCCCTCCACCCTTAACCCTTAAACCCTCTACCCTCTATCTCTCTCATCTCTCTCAAGAATCTCCCTCCTACCCCCTCTCCCTCTCTCAAGACTCTCTCTCTCTCACTCACTCACTCCTTCTAGCTCTCTCCCCTCTCCCCTTAACCCTTAAATCCTTAAACCCTTAAACATTGTACCCTCTATTCCACACACTCTCTACCCTCTATCCCACTCAACCCAATACCCTAAACCCCCAACCCTCAGCCCTTAAACCCTCTACCCTCCAACATAAAACCTTAAAATCTAATTCCTCAACCCATATATCCTCTACCCTATACAATGGAACTTAAACACTAATCCCTCAACCCTATACCTTAAACCGTCAACCCTCAACCCTTAAAACCTAAACCTTAAACGCTCAACCCTCAACCCTTAAACCATAATCCCTCAACCCCTATACCCTCTACCCTATACAATAGACACTCAACCCTAATCCCTCAACCCTCTACCTAAACCCTAAACCCTCAACTCTCAACACCTAAATCCTAAACCCTTAAACCTTAGCCCTTAAACCCTCAACCCTTAGCCCTTAAACCCTCTACCCTCAGCCCTTAGCCCTCTACCCTAAACCCTAAACCTTCAACCCTCAACCCTTAAACCCTAAAGCCTCAACCCTCAACTCTCAATCCTTAAACCCTAATCCCTCAACCCTATATCCTCTACACTATAGAATACACCCTCAACCATAATCCTTCAACCCTACACCCTCAACCCTCAACCCTAAACCCTAAAACATCAACCTTAAACTCTTAAAAAAAAACCTTAAACCCTCAACCCTCAACCCTTAAACCCTAAACACTCAACCCTCAACCCTTAAATCCTAAACTCTTAAACCCTCTACCTCTACCGTCAACCCTCTACCCTCAATCCTCTACCCTCTACCGTGAACCCTTAAACCCTAATCCCTCAACCCCTATACCCTCTACCCTATACAATAAACCCTCAACACTAATCCCTCAACCCTATACCCTCAACCCTCTACCCTAAATCATAAACCCTAAACCCTCAACCGTCAACCCTTAAAACCTAAATCCTTAAACCCTCTACCCTCTACCCTATACATTAAAACCTCGACCCTTAATTCTCAACCATCAACCCTTAATTTCTCAACCCTAAACCCCTATAACCCTCTACCCTATACATTGGACCGTCAACACTAATCCTTCAACTACGTACCCTCAAACCTATACCATAAACACTAAACCCTCGACCGTCAACCCTAAACCATCCATCCTCAACCCTTAAACACTAAACCATTAAACCTTGTACCCTCTACCCTCTACCCTCTACCCTCAATCCTCAACCCTTAAATCCTAAACCCTTAAACCCTCCACCCTCTACCCTCAACCTAATACCCTCTACCCTCAACCCTAATTCCTCAACCCTAATCCCTTAACCCTTAAACCCAAGTAAACTCTCTACCCTAATCTCTCAAGCCTTAACCATTAATCCCTCTACCCTTTATTCTCTACACTCAATCCCCAACCCTTAAACCCTAATCCCTCAACCCCTATACCATTTACCCTATACAATAGACCCTTAACCCTAATCCCTCAAACCTATAACCTCAACCCTCTACCCTAAACCCTGAACCCTTAAACCCTCTACCCTCAATCTTTTATCCTCAAACATTTATCCTAAAGCCTCTACCATAAACCCTAAACCCTCAACCCTTAAACTCTAAACCCTAAACCCTAAACCCTCAACCCTCAACCCTTAAACCCTAATCCCTCAACCCCTATACCCTCTACCCTATAGAATAGACCCTCAAACCTAATCTCTCAACCTTATACCCTCAACCCTCTACCCTCTAACCAATACCCTCAACCCTCAGCCCTTAAACCATCAATCCTTAACCCTTAAACCTTAAACCCTCAACCCTCGGCCCTTAAATCCTAAACCCTTAAAACCTCTACCCTCTACCCTCAACCCTCAACCCTTAAACCCTGATCCTTCAACCCCTATACCCTCAACCCTATACAACAAACCCTCAACCTTATACCCTCAAACCTCTACACTTAACCCTAAAACCTCAACCCTCAACCCTTAAACCCTAAATCCTTGAACCCTCTACCCTCTAATCTCTACCCTATACATTAAATCCTCAACCCTCAATTCTCAACCCTCAACCCTTAATCTCTCAACCCTCAACCCCTATACCCTCTACCCTACACAGTTGACCCTCAACCCTAATCATTCAACCACCCACCCTCAAACCTATACCCTAAACCCTCTACCCTCAACCTTCAACCCTGAACCCTTAAACCCTAAATACTTGAACTTTTTACCCTCTTTCCTCAACCCTCATTCCTCAACCCTATACCCTCAACCCAATACCCTAAACCATCGACACTATAGGTCCTTAACCCTATACCCTATACATTGGATCCCCAATGCTCATATATCTCTTCCCTCCCTTCTCTTCTCTCCTCTCTATCTCACTTATCCCTCCATCTCTCCCTCCCCCCTCCCGCTCTGCCTTAATCCCTCAACCTTATACCCTCAAACCTTAAAGCCTTGAATACTCAAACCTAAACCCTAAACCCTCAATCCTCAACCCTTAAACCATAAACCCTTAAACCCTCTACCCTCTACCCAATACCCTCTAGCCTCAACCCTAAAACCCTCAACCCTCTACCCTATACCGTCAACCCTCAACCCTTAAACCCTAATCCCTCAACCCCTATACCCTTTATCCTATACAATAGACCCTCAACCCTAATCCCTTAAATATTTACCCTCAACCCTCTACCCTAAACCCTCAACCCTCAACCCTTAAACACTAAACCCTAAAACCTCAACCCTCAACCCTTAAACCCTAATCCCTCAACCCATATACCCTCTTTCCTATATAATAAACTTTCAACAATAATCACTCAACCCTATACCCTCATCCCTCTACCCTCTAACATCAACCCTCAACCCTTAAACACTTATCCCTCAACCCCTATAACCTTTATCCTACACAATAGACCCTTAACCCTAATCCCTCAACCCTATACCCTCAACCCTCTACCCTAAACCCTAAACCCTCAACCCTTAAACCCTAAACCATAAAACCTTAACCCTCAATCCTTAAACCCTAATCCCTCAACCCCTATACCCTCTTCCCTATACAATAGAACCTCAAACCCTCAACCCTCAACCCTTAAACCTTAAACCCTTAAACCCTATAACCTCTACCCTCTACCCTATACATTAAACCCTCAATCCCCAATTTTGAACCCTCAACCATTAATCCCTCAACCCTCAACCCCTATACCCTCTACCCTATACATTGGACCCTCAACCCTAATCCTTTAACCACGTACCCTCAAACCTATACCCTAAACCCTACACCCTCTGCCCTAACCCTAAACCCTTAAACCTTCTACCCTCTACCCTCAACCCTCTACCCTCAACCCTATAAACTCAACCCAATACCCTAAACCATCAACCCTATAGGTCCTCAACCCTATACCCTCAATTCTCAACCCTCTACCCTATATATTGGATTCTCAACCATCATATATCTTTGTCCCTCCCTCCTATTCTCTCCTCTCTATATCACTTATCTCTCCATCTCTCCATCCACCCATGACTCCCTCTCTACCATAATCTCTCAACCCTAAACACTCAACCCTAAACCCTCAACCCTTATCCCTTAAATTGTAAACCCTTAAACCTTCTACCCTCTACCCTCAACCCAATACCCTCTACCCTCAACCCCAATCCCTCAACCCTGATCCCTCAACCCTTAAAACCTTAAACTAAAGAAGACTCTCTACCCTAATTCGTAAACCCTCAACCCTTAAGCCATCAACCATCAACCATCAACCATCAACCATCTACCCTCTACCCTCAACCCTCAAACCTTAAACCCTAATCCATCAACCCCTATACCCTCTACCCTATATATTGGACCCTCAACCCTATACCCTCAATCCTCTACCCTCAACCTTAAACCCTCAACCCTTAAAACCTCTACCCTACTATCTACCCTCTACCCTATACATTAAACCCTCAACCATTAATCCCTCAACCCTCAACCCTTATACCCTAAACCTTCAACCCCTATAACCTCTACCCTTTACATTGTACCCTCAACCTAATCCTTAAACCATATACCCTAAAACCTATACCCTAAACCCTCTACCCTCAACCCTAAACCCTTTAACCCTAAACCCTTAAACCTTCTACCCTCTACCCTCAGCTTAATACCCTCTACCCTCAACCGTAATCCCTCAACCCAATACCCTAAACCATCAACCCTAAACCATCAACCCTATAACCTCAACCCCTATCACTTTCTCTCTATCTATACATTTCACCTATCTCTCCCTCCCTCTCACCTACCCTCTCTAATTGTCTCTATCTACCCTCTCCCTCTTTCTACATACCTCTTGCTCAATCAATCCCTACCACTCTCTCTCGATCCCTCTATCTATCTATTTGTATCTCCCTCCCACTACCTCTCCATAACTTCCTCTCTCTCTCCCTCTCTCAGGTTTGTCCCTCCCACCCCCCCTCTCTCTCAGGTTTGTCCCTCTGGTACCCTACCTAGGTAACTCTCTCTCTCTCTCTATCTATCACAACAACCCTACCTAGATAAGTCCCTCTCACTCCACCCCCTCTATCTCTCCCTCTCTAAGGTCACTCCCTCCCACAGCTTCTCCCTCTCTCAGGTCTCTCACTCTCACACTCCATCTCTCTCCCACTCCCTCTCTCTAGCACTCCCTCAAACTACCTATCTCTAAATTCTCTCCCTCTCACCCCCCTCACACTCTTAAGACTCTCCCATTGGCGCCCTACCTACATAAATCTCTCTCCCTCTATCCCTCCCACCCTACCCAGCTAAGTCCCTCTCACTCTAACCTCCTCTCTCCCACTCCCTCTCTCTTACAATCTCCATTCCACCCCCTATCCCTCTCTCAAGACTCTCTCTCTTTCTCATGTCTCTCCCTCCCACCCTAACTAGACAACTCTCTCTCTCTTAAAATTCTCCCTCCCTCTAAAGACATACATAAATACATACATACTTACATACGTACAAGCATAATACATATATACATACAATCCTACATAAATACAAGCATACATGTACATATGTGGATACAATCTTGTATACATATAGGCATACATGCATACATGCATTGATACATACAAACATACATACATACATACATACATACATACAAGCATGCATACATACATACATGTACATACAAACATACAAATCTATTAAAATACATTCTATAGAGTAGCATTTAACATAAAGAAAGATCTAACATGAGCATGTTATAATGTGCTCGCATTATGTCTTTCTAGATATGCCTCACAAAAACACAAAAAACCATGTCAAAACTAGGATATAACGCGAGCATGTTATATCTTGCTTTGGGAATCCCCAAGCCTTAGGCTTGGTATTTTCCTTGGAATACCAACCCAAAGGTTTGGAGGGCCTTCCCAATGACCATAGACATGTTTTTTATAAATTCTCATCAAAATTTCAAATAAATTACATTTTTAGAAACTAGAATCCATTCTACAATTTAAAAAAATAAAATAAAATTTGAATTAGTTTCCCAAATTTGTAGGGGTAGCATGGCCAAAATTTTGTTTTTCAGGAAGTGTCCACTTTGAAAATTAGTAAAAATAAAATATTCATTAAAAAATTATCAGAAAAATAATGCATCAACTACATATTGTTAGCTAATTTCTCAGTGAAGCAATTTTAAAAATACTAAAAAATATTTCACCATGTTAGGTACAAATAAAAGTTGGTATGTTATGTTTTTCTGACAAAAACAACACCAAATTTTGTGCATCCCTCTTTTCAATCCCTTAATCTCAACCATTTTCAAAATAAATTAGTAGTTTATAAAGAAGACTCAGATCACTAAGATCCTTGTTTTTTGTTGTATCTCAAAATTTTGAGTGTAACTATCCTCAATTTCACATCCAAGGTCAGTATTACTTGATTTTAGAAAAAAAGTGGCCACTTAAACCCCCTTTTTGGCCCCCCATCTTTTTCCACTTATTCGTAAAAAAAATTTTGAATTTAGAAAATGCACTAAATGTACCAAACTAAGCTAAATCTAATGAAATGAATTAAACAAAAAATTAAAAAACTATAATAGAGATCTGATAGCAGCAAATAGAAGCATAGAAATGAAAATTTTAAATTCTAGAAATGCAAATTAAGGCCTGATTAGGGACTCATTTACCCTAGGGTGAATGGGCCCTAGATTAGGTTTCTAAAACAAATTTCTACTGATTTTTAGGTCTTTTTTAGTGGTTTACAGATTCAATTTGCTGCAATAAGTTTTAGGTTCAAATTTTTGTAAATGCAATATGAAGTTTGAGTGCAAATTATGACAAAATGATGACCTAAAACACCTAGTTTTATATGATTTTCTTTTTTAAATTTTAAATGGAAGTTTATATGATGTATATGATATGCAAGATACTAATTTTTCTTTTGTATTTTTTAGATTTAAAGAATGCAAACAATGCAATCCTAAACCCTAGATGAGATGCAAATTTGAATGCAAACTAGATACCCTAAATGAGATCTAATTCAATGCTAATGAATGAAAATGATTATAAGATCTAATATAAGATGAAAAGAAATCCTAAAATTAGAAAACTACAATGCTCAAAAAGTTGGGTTCACAAAAATAAAATAATGGAAAAATATGTGGTGTGTGGGTATTTTTATCAAAATGAATTAACAAGATGATAGACCACACCTTTCACTAGTTATTTTGTTGAGTTATGCATAGATGAATATAAAAAACAAACCTAACTAATATAACAGTAAAAATTTAGGTGTTAAGATGGTGAAATATTGTGTACTTGCTCCAAAATGTGCTTTGTCGGGACTCACTAAGGACTCATTCACCCAATGGCGAATGGGTCCTTGCTAGGGTTCTAGAAAATCAATATCTAGGTTTTGTTCTTCAATGTCTACACTCCTACATCCTAGATGTTCAGCTCCTGAAAGTTGGAAATGAATTTTGTAGATTAGTTTTTGTGATCTTGCAAGAAAGATGACAACTTTGACAACCTTGCAAATTTGAAAACTTTTTTCCTTCACTTGATCTTCAACCTAAAACCTACAATCACACATCAAAGAGGAGAAAATGTTGTTTTGTTAGCGAATAAGGGTTTGCCTTGGTCAAAAACCATTTTGGTAATTAAACCTTGTAATGAATTAATGAAACATGAAATGAAAATAATGATGAAAGAACAATGGTATGTCACACCTCACCACACTTTTTCTTGAACCTTGAATGTTAAGCTACAATACTTAGCACTCTAGAGAAAGCATTAAATCACTCCTAGGCTATGAGTCACCTAACAAATGGAGTGAATCTCTAGATAAGGCTAGCTCCTAGCTGGTTATCACCTAAACTACTGATTTGTTGTTGAGGAAAAAGGAGGAAGGAAAGATTAAATTGAAAACTAGAAAAAACTCTATTCTATGGTGATACACCAAACTGACTATGAGACATGTAAACACAACTTGATCACACATTTCAACTAACAGCTGAGAAAAATCTCACACAACTCATTTTTTGCATATTGCTCACATAAGTACTTTATAAGAAGGTGATGATACAAATTCCTAGAAGGAAAAGAATATATCACAACTAGAAACTTTACATTTAACACACAACTTATAACTTGTATTAATATGCTATCTTGCAACAAGGTGCTTTTAGTGAGACCGAGATACTAGGAAAAAGTAGATTTCACAAGTAATTTGATCAATCACCAAAAAAATCATGCAAAAAGAAAGCAAATAAAGAGAAGGAAAGATGCTCAATGCTATTAATATCCAAGGTACTCACTGTTTCACATGTAAAGATGAGTTACAAAGCATGTTGAAATCTAGTGAAGGACTACAAAAATCACTAACTCCAGAAAATTGCATTCTATGAACTAACTCCAAAATGAGTAAAAAATGAGAATATACCAATCAATCCCAAGTAGTTGCACCAAAATAGGAACCACCAACTGATTTGGGTCGGATCCCTCAAAAAATCCTAAAATTGAGCCACTAGATTCCCTCCAAAATGGATTCCAAAGTGTGGGAAAAGTTGGTTTGACCATGCCAAACATCTAGGCATGCAAAACCACTCCTAGATTCCCTCCAAATCCTCTAATAAGATGAATAAAAGCTCCTACATGGGCACATGTTTTCCAACTGCAAATAACCTCCCCTAGATGCTTACAAAATCATAAATTCAAGCATATTTTTCATCTCCCTTAATCATGTGTTGAAAGCTCAAGCATTTTATTTTGCATTCTTAAATAGCATTTTAAATTAAGTTATTTATAACTAACACTTAATGAAAACACTTTACATTTAAAAATCAAAATAAAACATAAAGGAAAAATAAAATAATTCTTAAAAGACTTATATACCACATAGATGAAAACATTGCAAGGAATAAGACTAAGCCTTAGCCCATAGATCATGATATTAGACTCCTTGTATTTTTTTAATCAAGGAAAAATATGCCAAAACTTTTCCTATTAGCATCTTAGGGTTACAAACCCTAGAACAGAAAGCATGCACAAAGTTGTAAACACATCTCACTTTTCATTGAGGCTTCTGGAAGAAGCTAAACCGATGCCATCAAGGGTTTTGTGGATCTCTGTAAAAGGTTTTTGTGGCAGATTCAAGGCCATACAGAGGCATTTTTTCTACATTTATGTAGTATTCCGCCTGAGAAACACTGGTAAGTGGTTTTTTGAAAAAAAAGAGAAAAATATCATTTTTTTCAAAATAATCATTTTGGTCTCTCAGGTCGCAACTTCTTGAAGCTTCTACTCATTTCCTTTTTCTTGTTTCATTACTTTGTGTTTCATTTATTGTCTGACCGCCATGGCAATCTCATTTCAATCCCTGTAAAAGCAACATCAAGCAGATAATTTTTAGAGAACAAAAGACACCAGCTAGTTAAGCTTTCCCCTTGTATTCTACAAGAAATTTCTCTCTTTTGAAAGGATAGGAAAACACAACTTGCATCAATGGCTGTCATACATGTTATATTCTTATTTCTGAATTCATGAATTATACAAAGGTTGCAGCCATATAGTTGTAGATCACTTGTTTCATTTACTATTTTGGGTTTGCGAACTATCCAAAACCCCTCTTTTCTTTGTATTTGTTCTCTTTTAGGAAAACCCAAATGGATTTTGACGCATATGAAGAAAATCCACTCCTCTATTGTTCATATACTTATGCGGTTTTGCATTTTCTCATGCCTTCAAGAAAACCCAGTTTCCTTCCATATATTACTCTTTTGTTTGTAGAATATAGATAATTATATATTCTTATGGCCCTGGCATCTATTACTTTTGCTATAGATGAATGAAAACCTTGTTCCTTCTATGGCCAACCTTTGAGACTTTATTCTGGGCTTGAAACTTTTAGAAAAATCCCCAAATAGGTCAGTGTATATTATGAACAATATACTCTCATTTTCCTGTAAATTAAAACTGTGACTCGGTCATTCCATGATATGAAAAAATATTTGAATTTCTTTCCTTCTTTAAAAATTTTCTAGGGAGTTTATGTGTATTTCCTATATCCCTCCACTTTGTCACACATTTTGGACCCATTTTGATGTTGAGGGTTTTACTTTAGCTCTCTGGGTTTTAACTTCAAAACCCTATGTGAGGGTTTTCTTTCTGAGGCTGCAACTATACCTGTTGTTGCATGTTTATAAATTTCATGCAAAACCTCTGTATATTTTCCTTCTGTTGAAAAACACAGCCATACCTGTTTCTACCTTTTACGGCTACAACTACACATTTTTTGCACTTTCATCTGTTGCTTGTAATCTTGTGCATCTAAGGATCCTTCAATTTTCTGGAATATTTTGATTCTCTTGACTGCGTTTTATATCAATTCCATTCATGTAATTCATTCCAGAACCATTAATGTATTCTACAATTGTTTTATTTTTTTATTTTTCAAAGTTCTAGATTTTCAAAACCAAGCACTGAATAAAGAATCTTTTAAAATTTGGAGTTTCTCTTTGCTCCCAATACTGTAGCCATTTGCAATTTTTCTCTATGTATCATTGTTATAAGCAAGTACTTGTATCTTCCTTTTTATATCCTTGATATTCAATTAAATTATAGCTTGCTTTGGAATTATATTGTTGTTTCCAATAGAAAGTAGTTGCAAGAGCCTTTCTTTGAAAAACACTGATGGAAAACCCACATAAATTTTTCTATAATAGAATTGACCCCCAAGCTTGTTATCAGAACACCACTGCAAATATTTGAACCACAAAACACTTGAAAAGCTTCCATTTCCAACATTACTTTGTGTCTTATGTTTAGAAAATATTGGACTCCCATGTTGTATTAAAGCATACTTTGCTCAATTCAATGACATTAATTGGATCATAGGAGTAAAATAGTTTTCTATCATTCAAAATAATGTTTTTTATTCAACATTATTGTTGCCTCAGTGTTCCATTCATGATGACTATATCTTGCATATGGGCTGCTATTATATCCACAACTATCATATTTTTCTCATTATAACTATTGCTTTTGTCATTGACATCCCTCTGTTCATTTTGCATCATGAATCTATTTTTGAAAAGGAGGAAGGATACATGGGTTATCATTATAATTGTATTCTCATGATGACCATTGTTACTTGCACTTTGTTCCAGATGTTAGTGACTATCTTGCTTGTTTCTTTTGAGGATAATTATGACCACTTGGACTGTAGACTTATCATATAGCTTTTCACTATCTCAAATGATACAGTCATGAAGACAATGAACATGAGCCTGCTGTCCTTTAGATTGTTCTTCACGGAGTTTGTAATTTTCCTCCTCCCTTTTACAGTCCATTAAAGCACCATAGTGACTAAATCATTGACATATAGTAGTCAATATATGATTGTCATTGTTAACTATGACTTTTCCTTGATGCATTTTACTAGATATTAGACCACTGTTTGTGATCATTCACATGCAGCCATGTATGATTTAAAAAAACATTTTGTGACTAGACTTGATAGCTACACCTTATTACTTGAAAATTGATGTTGTCAGACAATCATTTCATTCATTTAACACTTTCCTCCATGACTTAATAGGTTGTATTTGTGAAAAGGCCATTGTATATTCATGAGAGAATTGTTTGTTTATTTAACCTTTGAACATTATTCATTTCAAAGATGCACCATTTGTCTTTCAGTCATGATAACCCTGTTCTCCATTCAAACCCGAGGCATGTAACAGTTGAATAACTTTGTAAGGCATGATTGAAATTTTTTCAAGACTATTGTATTTATGTCCTGGAAGATATTACTTGACTTTAATTTTTCTTATATAGACTCATTTCTAACATATTCTACTAAAGTCTTCAAGGGATAATGATAGATGGCTTTAACATAGGAATATTCACCTCTTTAGTTTAATGTTGTTCAAGTACCTGAATAATAGGACTTAAGAGGTGGATATTCCTGTGATATGAGAAAATATCCTTATGTCTTGATGCTTAGAAAAATGTGCATAAATGACTCAATAAGACATCTAGATCAATAATACTTCATCCCTCTAAACATATGAGGGTAGCATGCTAGGCTCAACCTTCATGGGAGCCACTTTTTCACCCACATGTTGATATTGAATGAGTCAATACAAAAATATTACTTTTCCAAAACCTGCACATGAACCAAATAAGTTAGAAAAATATGTACATATGACAAAGATGTTTGATATGCTCCTTGTTTTCTTGTGAATCAGTATTAAGCTTTTCTTTTAATGCACATGACTAATCAGTTTATATTCTTATAGAGTTATGTGCATATAGTGACTATAGACTTTTCATTTCTCTTAGAACAACATTCTTTCTCACATATGAAGGTAACTGGGAGTAGTAAGGAAGAAAAGGTTGGAAGCAGGACAAGCGCAAGATTGAAGACAATGCAAGGCAGCCCAACTAGAACCAGTCATTTAGGAAATGAATGGTCTTCTTTCCCTATATGTGCATGCTTTATTTTGATATTTGTAAATGCATAATATTTTCTTTCATGTATATGAAAAGAGCCAGTCTCACAGCTTATGTGAGACAATTCATATTTACATTATCAATAAAGACTATGTTTTCTAAAAATATTTGTGCAATTTTTTTCCTATGTTATATGCAATTGCATACTGTAATGTGTTAGAATAGTCCTTTTATTTCTTTATGCACTTGAAATGTAATATAGAAGAAAAATGTACCCATCTTTTCATTTGTAATTACTTAAGCTCAACCTACTTTAGCCAATAGCAAAAATGGGTAACAATGTTAATAGACCATTGATTGCTATAATAAAACCTTGATAAATATACTCTTGAATGCTCTATAATTCTCTTGTGAAATTTTTTTAGCTCGATTAAAATATTCTAGGTTACTTAGATGAAATTATGTGAAATAACCTTATAATTATACATAACTTAAGATTAAATCCCAAAATTCAAATAACACAAGCTAACATCAGAGCTTGAATTTGAAATCATTAAAATACCACCAAAGCATATTCCAAGGGGGTGTCCTAAGTTAAGTGAGAACCCATTCACCATAGGGCGAATGGGTCATAGCATACTTAACTAGGAAACACTTTGGGGGATGTGAAATAATATGCCAAAATGGTGTCCTAGGACCTAGTGGGGACCCATTCACTAGGTGGGGAATGAGTCCTAGGAAACTAGCCTAGGACACATTCCTTGTAAAATTAAGTGTTTTGAAATTGTATTTATGAGTATCGAGTTTTATCCCTCAAAATCTTCAATTTGAATTAAAAGGTCCAATTAACCTCAATTAATTAATAAAGCCCTAGATTAGTGTGAAAGTGTAAAGCTATACTTTACAAAAAGCTAAATAAGGCACCATTAATTCCATTTTATTAAGAAGGGTCCTAAAATTAATGTGAATGTGTAAAACACATTACAACACTAAATCAAGGCAACATTAGGCTCATTTATTTTTAATTATTCATTCCCAAACTAAGGAAAAAGGGATTTTTTTTTTTTTTTTCTGTTACTACAATATCATATATGCATCACATTGCATGGTAATCCAAAAATTCACCTGATTAAAATGATATCATTAATTCCATTCTAAACATATTGTTTCAAATCCCATAATATTTGAGATATCAGTGTAATTAGCTAGCATACTTGTAAATTTTTGATCCATAAAATCACTAATCTAACACACACACAATAATAGTTAAATCTAATGTTCATAATCATCCATAATAAAATATAGGATAAAAGTGTAATGTATTTAAACACAATCATGTGAATAACAATAAAACAAAGGTTCCACATATCCAACTGATGATGGGCCTCACAATTCCACAACATGGTATAATAAATTCTCCTTTATTTCAAGATATAAAAGTCCCTTCCATCCCATCCAATAATCATCTTCTATCTCCTGAACCTAAACCCTTGTCAATCTATCATCTCATATCAAAATCCATATATCCCTCCCATACCATCTCATGATACCTATCCATATAAAGATAAAATTATCCCTTCATCTCTAATTAATTATCCCCTTCCCCCATTTCAAGATCAAAGTTTCCCTTCATCCCCCTATCATGATACCCTTCCTTCCACTCCATATTATGTTCACCATCTATCCCAAGATCCTACCCAAAGTTAAGATCAAAGTATTACTTCATCTCCATATCATGATCCTAATCCTCCAAAAAGTCCCATCACCCCTATCAAATTTATCCATGAACCCCACACCTATCAAATGGTTTCTTCTACCTTCATCCAATCTAGTTTAATCCATGAGCATATTGGTCGCGCCCACAAAAGGATATGAAAATCATAGTAAAACCTTTCCTGGGAATTGGACATTCCAACAGGTGACTAATATCTCTCTATGGACGTTCATTTACTTGTCAAACCAGGGGACGTATACTTTAAATGGTGCAGCACAATATATGCACTAAGAACTGGTTCCAGTCAAAACTTAGCAGAAATAAATACTTGGAAGGAATTCTATCTACGCTACAGAAAGGTAATGCAAAGTTCTTTAACTCAACTATGATTTGATTAAAACAGAAACCATAACAGCTACGACTGAAACACAAACTATGAACTGGCCTTATGCTACGAGGGCAGGCACGGGGATGGATTCCCTATGCTGCAGGAGCAATACAAGACTGAATTTGTATGAAAACTACAAAGATGAAAGCTAACGAAGATCAACAGAAAAGAGCTAACTAACTAGCTACAGATACTTACTAAGTGGGCCCCCTTAGCAAGCATCTACTGATTATGAGGTGCTGAACTCAGAACTTCATCAAACTTTATTCATGAAAATAGAATGGTATACATTGCTTTGTTGATATAAACTAACAACAAACTCTGTCTCTTGTCAAACAGATTCTGCTTTTCATTATCATACTGACTCTTACATGATATCTGCTATCTTTCTATCACTATGCTTCTATCTTACTCTAACTATCATCTCCCTTCTTACTCGCGTAGGAGGAGTACTTTAGTTAAAATCGGAGAGCAACTAACTAACTAACCCTATCAAAGAAAGCGTGGAAGTAAAGTGTATCAGAATCAAGGAACAAACTTCATAAATGAATTTATGCGTTCAACCGATCCGGAGAGAATCTAGCGCTCCACTCTTTCTAGATTGACTGTCATTAAAAATCTTTCCCAACGGTTTCGGTCAAAGAGTCTTCGTCAGAGCTTCCTCGAAGTCGTGCGCGAAATGGACTTTACTGCAAGGCCGAGATCGGATGCGCTTGACTCGATCATTCTTCAACAACTGAA
Organism: Sequoia sempervirens; assembly: GCA_007258455.2. Taxonomy (NCBI): domain Eukaryota; kingdom Viridiplantae; phylum Streptophyta; class Pinopsida; order Cupressales; family Cupressaceae; genus Sequoia; species Sequoia sempervirens. The sequence continues at coordinate 88,132 of VDFB02107657.1, read as the reverse complement.
ACAAAAGGTAACAGATGTGAAAGAAAAGGCATTATGGCACATACACAATATCCGTTCATTAATCACACATTTAAATCTATTTCATCATTCAAAAACGTATGCGATATACCAATCATTTAGGGAGTCAACGAGGTAATAAATGTAGTCAAGTCAACACAATAAGCTACAAGAATATGCAAATGTTTTGCCACAGGATATCCCCATAAAAGGTTTCAAAAGAGTTTTAAACAACCACGAATAACAAAAGTAAAGGCATTAAAAGTTCATCATAATATCCAAACTATGAGCATATTTTGGGCTCATCACTGCCCCCTACTTAGCCTAATGCTGGTCCTCCAGCATTAACTTTCCTGGTGGTTTCTCTGAAGTCAGTGGTTGTTGCATGACTCTGAAATGGAGTTCCAAACCTGTAATAAAATCCTCTAAAAGCTTGTCACCTTTCATACCTACGGTCTTCTAAATCATCATTAAGATTGGTAGCCTGATAAGGATAAAGAGGCCACATTAGCACAAGAGGTTTGAATGTCAATGGCAACCATAGTTCAAATCTCTTTTGAAGTCCCAACTGTATATATCTGCTCGATCGTTTAAGAGCTACTGTGAAATTTAGGGGACTGTGAGGTTCGGATCTTCTTAGTCCAATAGTTAATCTTTCCCACCTTTTCTCACTTTTGGTGTATGCCAGTCTCCAAAATGAATATGATTGTTCCTAAAATTCATCATATACCTATTTCCTGATATCAAATATCTTCTCTCTGGCTGTAATATTATTAATGCCATATGTCAGAGCAAACCAGTCTTTGAACATTGCATGGGGGTTTGAACTTTGAGAGTGTAATGGAACAGGCTCATTTCTCTCAGCTTCCTCATATATTTCCCATTGCCTGCCATAATTCACTTCATTTACTACCCATGACATAAATGATCTCAAATGGATATCACCAATATACAGAAGAGGGTTCCATTCTGTTTCAGATGGAATTAAGAAGCCATGTAAATAAAATTCACACAAAAAATTTCTTAACCAATTAGGGGCTACCTGGTATGCCTCGTAAAATTCTTTAGCAGTGTGAAGTGTAGGATTTTGATTTCTGGAAATTCTCATTAGTTGGAACCATAAGAATTGTTCCTTAAGGCACAAAGCATAAACTCTGGTTGGTGGTCTACATTCCATAATCTGACCAGTTACTTTTAACATTTCATCCATTTTTGCTTTCACTCAACAATTTCCTGCTTCTGACTTTCAATTTCCTTTTTCAGTTTCTTCCTTTCTACCTCCCATAGACTTTGTTGCATGTCATTCTGGGCTATGTGCTGGAAAGTCAGGGTTTGCAATGTAACTGTTTCCCAGTTAGCTTTGACATATTCCAGAAACTCAATCAAAAATTTCTTCTTATAAACAACAATGGCTTTACAAGTTGCAGGGTGAAATGTAGCTTCACTAGGCACATTCAATTGTTCAGTCAGTTCCTACTCTTGCTGCAAGATGAATTCTTGTTGCTGCAGTGGAGAAGACTATGCTTCCTTTGAAAACTGCATAGCAGCGGTAGCCAAGTCATCAAGATTTGGTAACCCTTGTTCATTATGCTCCATTTCCTTTGTCTCAACTTGTTCCTCTTCAGGAACGAATGAACTCTGTGCAGCATTTTCGGACACATTCTGAGAAACATCAAATTCAGACCCTACAGACCTTTTCTAAAATTACAATAACCTCTGGTTGAGGTGAAGCAGGGGAGGTCTTATATTGTTTCCTTCTGGAAACTCTTCTTGGCACTGGTGCGGCTGCAGGAGAAGTTCTGGTAGCCTTCCTTTTTCTGGTCTGCTTAGAGGGCTCTGCCCTACCAGAGGATGATGTTGAATTGGTGTGAGCAACAGGTGTTGCTGTAGGAGAGACGGCTGTAGGGGAAGGTGTTACAGGAGAAGAGCATTGCCTTTTCTGAGAATGAGGGTCAGAATCTGGGGTTTGTTCTGCCCCAGACGACTCACCTGCCTTTGTTTTTCCCTTCTCTCTCCTAGTGGTAGACCTAGTTTGTACCCGAGCAGAGGATTCTGGTGGGGGAGCTACAGGACAGGTGCTACAGGAGTAGATGACCCTTGCCCTATTCTACTGGTAGACACAATTTCTTTCTTCTTTTTTGAGGCCGTGGGGTAAGTACCCTAGGGGGTTGTGGAATTTACAAGCTCTTTTGGGCAACAAATTGTTGCCAGGAAAGAGGTGAGACATCTCTCAAAGAGCGTTCAATCAGTAATTTGATAAGGCCATGGTGAGCAACAAAATTATCTTTCCCTTGTTGGGTTCCGTGGGCACTTTGTTCTAGAAATTTTAACAGGAAATTCGGAACATTTACAACTAACCCATGCCTCATATGACTTAATAATTTGAAATGATATGAATGCAAGTAGGAGAAACGGCCTTCACAGGTTAAATACCTGATTATGTAAGTGGCGTATTCTGAATAAGGAGGAGGCAACGATACCCACTTGCATCCCTGCTTGGAGACTTCCAAAGGTCCATCAGTGGGCATTGAAAATTTAGCCCTTGTGGCAGCATCTGAAGAAAAATTTTCTCCAATGATGGAAGCCCGGTTACTTCAGCAATTTTGTCTTCAGTTGCAACAACCGTTAGACCCCATACAGTGGCTTCCCCTTCAGAAAGGGTTCTCAAAAATTCTCCAACAGCCTCCTCATCAAAAGCATTTAAACTCAAGAAATAGTTTAACCATCCATAGAGGCTGAATGCGTGGACTGTTTGAGGATTTTGCAATAATAATTCATGAGCTACAGGCTCATGTCCACCAGCTGACCACCCATGTTCATAGTTTTCCCCTAGCTGAACTCAATTCCTTGCTAAAAATTCAAATTCTCTATTTCCCTTTCTGCTCTGGTTTTTCTTCTGTCGTGCCGTCACATTTCTTTCTTTTCCAAAAAATGAACTTTTTGAACAAGCACTTTTAATCATAATTTACAAGAAAAAAATGCAATAAAGGACATGCGATCATATTTGGAAAGTACCAGAAAAGTAATAAAGAAAGGTTATTTGCGCAGTTATGGCAGCGGAAAAAAGACAGGTTTTAAAAGGTGGATTACCCCGCCCCCTACTTAGAGTATGACATGTGTCCTCACATGTACTAAAGAATAGGCAGAGATCGGGTAATAATGACTGGTACTGTCATAGTAGTAAATGAATAGAATAAAATAAATCAAATATGCGATACCAAAAGATATGGCGTACCTTTGATATTTGCATGTACGTGTGAAGAAAGATGACGACGTCTGCATAATGGATGGAATGGATGGATGGGATGGATGGATGGAAGATAAAGAAGTGAGATGGGGTGATAAATGAGAATGGAGAAAAAGGGGTTTCCTTTTAAAAAGGAAACCTTTATTATGAGCATGCTTTTTTCAGAATTACGGCGAAGCTGCAGGAGAAAGGCTAAAGCCTTCGGCTACAGGAAGAGTAGCGGGAGGAACCTGAATGAATTACTGCATGAATTCTTCTTTTGAAACTGGTTTATGGTACAACCGGAGTCGGTGGCCATTAACTAGCAATTTGAAACGCACTGGATCAATTGTCACCAGCTGTACAGCTCCGTTGTCAAACACATTCTCAACTTCATAGGGGCCAAGCCAGCGTGTTGTGAGCTTACCTTGGTTCTCTTGATATCTGGAATCATATAACAGAGCCCAATCACCAGCAGAAAATTTCCTGGTTTTGATGTGTTGATCATGCCATTTCTTCCTTTGATGTTGGATTGCTTCTGTGTGCTGCAGGGCTTGCTTTTCTCATTTCGTCCAAAGCATTTAGCTGTAGGAGACAGTCCTTCTGTGCTTTAGATATTTCCATATTGAGTTCTAGAGTTGTCCTCAAAGTTTTGTGCTCAAATTCTATGGGCAACATGGATGTTTTCCCATAAAGCAGCTCAAAAGGTGTAAACCTAGTTGTTGTCTTCCATGTAGTTCTGTAGGCCCAAACTGCTTCAGGAAGTCGATTGTTCCAATCTTTTCTATGGAGCTGCACTGTCTTTGTTAGGATCACCTCAATTTCCCTGTTTGTTACCTCTGCCTGACCATTGGCTTGAGGGTGATAGGGGCTGGACTTCCTATGTTTGATCTTATAGTCATTCATTAGTGAAGTGATCAGATTCGATGTGAATTGAGCTCCCTGATCAGTTACAAGCTCTCTGGGAACTCCAAATCTAGTGAAAATTTATTCATACAGAAATTCAGCAACCTTTTTATCTCGAGCATGAGTCATAGCTTTTACCTCAACCCACTTTGTTACGTAGTCCTCGCAAACTAGAATGTATGACTTGCCATTTGATGGTGGATCAATTGGTCCCACAAAATCCATTCCCCATTTATCAAAAGGGGTGACTATTACCTATGGATATAGTGGCATTTCATCTGACTTGGTTGGTCTTCCCATACGTTGGCATTTGTCACATTTCCTTGTATAGGCCACAACATCCTTGTGTAATGTTGGCCAGTAGTACCCTGTTGTAAGAATCTTCATTGATGTTCTTTTTGTTGAAAAATGTACCCCACATGGTTCATCATGGCAAGCATGCAAGATATCATAAGTCTCATATTCTCTTACACATCTTCACATCACTTGATCAAGTCCAGTATAAAACAGACAATTTGCAATCCATGAAAAGTTAAAACTTTTCTCTATTAACAATTTCTTTTCTTTTGGAGAAAAGTGGGCTGGTATTCTGCTTGCTACTAGATAATTGGCAATGTCTGCATACCATGGTGTATGTGCAGTAATGGAAAACAAGTGTTCATCTGGGAACCTATCATCAATGACCTCATGTTCAATAGGTGCAGCTGATTGAAGTCTTGATAAAAAGTCAGCTACAACATTAGCTCTTCTTGGTTTTTCAATTATTGTAATGTCAAATTATTGTAACAACAGGAGCCATCTTGCCAATCTACCAGAAATGGCAGGTTTTTTTATCAGATAGTTGATTGTTGCATGGTCAGTATGGATGAATATCTGATAACCTGTGACATAATGCCTAAATTTATTCAAAGCATACACTACTGCGAGCAATTCCTTTTCTGTAACAGTATAGTTGAGCTCAGGACCTTAAAGGTTCTTGTTGATAAAGTAGATAGCATGCTCAATTGAATTTTCTTTTTGACTTAAAACTGCTCCTATACCAAAATCAGAGGCATCAGCATGTATGTGAAAAGGAAAATTCCATTTTGGACCTTGAAGAATAGGGGCTTGAGTAAGCAAGTCCTTTAGTTGCAAGAAATATTTTCCACAGGCCTCTGTCCACTCGAATTGAGAATCCTTAGTTAACAAGGCATAAAGTGGACTGACAATTTTACTGAAATATTTTATAAACCTTCTATAATACCCTACATGGCCAAGGAAACTTCTGACATCTTTTTGTTTTGCAGGAGTTTGTAAATTCGGAATAACTTCAATTTTAGCAGGGTCAACCTAAATTCCATTCTTTGAAATATGATGACCTAGAACAATACCTTCTTCCATCATTAGAAAACACTTTTCACTGTTTAGAGACAAATTTTGCTATCTGCACCTTTTCAATAACTTTTCTAAATTCACCAGTGCTTCTTCAAATGTGACTCCATAGGTAGTGAAATCATCCATATAAATCTCCATACAGTCATGAGATATATTAGAAAAGATAATAATTAATGCTCTCTGAAATGTTGCTGGCGCATTGCATAGACCAAAAGGCAAGACCGAATAAGCAAATGTTCCCCATGGATAGGTAAAAGTGGTCTTATCTTGATCTTCAGGGGTAATTTTTATCTGATTGTACCCACTGTAACCATCCAAAAAGGAAAAATATCTTTTGCCAGACAGTGAGTCCAGTACTTGGTCTACAAATAGTAGTGGAAAGTGATATTTTTTAGTGGCAGTAACTCTGTAATCTACACACACTCTCCATTTTCCACCTTTCTTGGGAACAATAACTAATGGAGAAACCCATTGACTGTCAGAGATTGGATAAATAAAACCAACATCAAGCAATTTTTGAAGCTCACTTTTAACTATTTCTCTAAGTGTTGGATTTAATCTTCTTTGAGGTTGTCTAACTGGTAAACAATCTTCTTTGATATATATCCTGTGAGTACAGACTCAAGGATCTATTCCTTGCATGTTTCCATATTCCCATGCAAAAGCTTTATGTTGATCTTGTAGCATTTTTAATAAGATAGCTTGTTGAGATTGTGACAGCTTGCTATTGATATTCAAACAGTGATCTGGAGACAATTCTATCTGCTTAGTGAGATTACTCATAGAATCTACAGGTGATGTTTGTACCTCTTGTGGAAGCAAGTTATTAAAAATTGCTGGAAGTTTAGGCAGTGAACTCTCAGAATTTGGTTGCTGCAGGAAACATTATAGATGGCTGCCACTTGGATTAGATGAACTACCTGTATCAGAGTTGTACTATAGAATTTGAAAAAGAAAAGCATCCTCACTCTGAAGTTGTGAGAACGGATCATTTTGAAGTATTATTAATTGAGTCAAAGAATTGGCTTCTTCAGTTTCTTCCCCCTCATCTGGCCAAATAGGTTGGGACAAATCTGGTTGAGGTCTAGCAAGCGGATACAGAGCCAATTTTTTTGTGGACTGTCCATCAGAAATGGTCATATCTCCAGAATGGCATCCTATAAAAGCATCAGCAGTTGCTAACCATTTTCTACCGAGGACAACTGGATACCCTCCTAAAGTTGCCTTAACTGATAATATTGTGAAATCAGCTGGATACTCCCAAGATTCAAGAGTGACAATTACATCTTCCACCATCCCATCAGGTTTAACTGTGGAGCTATCTACAAGCTGCAAAACTGTGGGTGTAGACCTAATGTTTGAAATGTTCAAGGAGTCCATAGCATGCTTTATCATGACATTAATGGCAGCACCTAAGTCAATCAAAACATTTTTTACAATTTGGCCATTTATATGTATTTGCACTATAGGACTTCTATGGTCAATATACTTTGGGATGACTACATTTCCCAACATTATATCAGCCAATTTCCCTAAGACATGAATTGTTTGGGGATCCTTTTTCTTTTGTCCAGGCTTCTTCAAATAGGCCTCTTTAATAGCTTTTCCAAAAATGGGAACATCTTTAATAGCCTGAAATAAGGGGATTTGAATTTATACATTTTTGAGCTGATCCAGAATGTCAAAAGTGGGTTCTTCCATGGATTTAAATGCAGTACTTTGCAACCTCTGAGGAAAAGGTGGTTTTTCTTGACTTTGCAAGATAGGATCCTTAGAAATTGTATTAGGTATAGGCATATGCTCAGTAGGATCAGCAGGTGCAGTAGATTCTTCAAGGGGAGAATCTAGTATTTCAGTAATTAGAGGCAGTTTTGGAGCAGGTAAAGTGGTTCTAGACCTCAAATGGATGTCATTAACGTTTAAGGCATAAGCTTGATATTGGTTGGCTTCGACAAGATATGTGGGTTGCTGTGGCTACTGCTGTTGCCTATTATTGGGATTTGGCAACAGCTGGGCAGGCATAGGCGTTTGTTTTGGAGGTCTAGTATTTGTGGCAGTTGTTGCAAGAGGTGGCATAAGGGCCTGTGGTTGCGGCTGTGGAAGTTGCAGGAATCTAGGGGATTGGTTTTGCCATTGCTGAGGACCTCTCCATTAAGGGTTTTGCTGCCAATTACCTGAAGGTGGGGTCCATTGTCCTTGTGGCTGCTGCCAACCTCCTTGAGGAGATTGCCATTGCGGAGTCTGATAATTAGGCCAACTTGGTTGAGGTGGATTCTAGGGTGGTGGTAGTCCATATGCATGTTGCCATTGGTTATTATAGCCAGAATAAGGATTACCAAAAGTTAAAGGATCTTGAGGCATACCTTGTCTTTGGGCCCATGGTCTCCTTTGTGCAACAAAGAACACTTGATCATCATCACCTTCTACTGGCTTGAAGTTAGTAGGTAGTTGCTTAGCTTCCATATTAGCCACCATCTTGCATCTGCAGTCACGCTTCTTTTGTCTGCAATATGGACAGAACTCGGCCAAAACTACCTCAGCTTCTTCCTCATGTTTCTTCCAAGCTTGCATAGTGTCCAGTTGTCTGGCCATATTATTAATGATGTCATGCTTGAATTCAGACAACAAATTTGTTATCTCCATCTGAGAAACTCCACTAGAAGAAGACTTCCCCACTATAGCATGATGACCTCGACCTTTCTTAACTATTGCTCGGGAGTAGTTAAGACATATTTTCTTTATATCATCCCAAGGCAGTTGGGTTATATCACCTCCTCCCATCAGGTCCAGGGCGTCTATACAAGCATCACTGATTCCCCTTAGAAAGAGTAGTTTTGAGAGTCCTCGTTGAGAGTATGGTTTGAGTTCCTCTTTAGTGAAAAAAAAAATCTAGAAATATAATCTTCCAGACTTTCATCCTCCTTATGCTGAATTCAGAATATGTCATCACCTTTGCTAGCACTCTTACAATATTCCTTATACTTCTCAAGGAATTTTGTCTGCATGGCTACCCAACTATCAACAACGCCTCTTCCCCGATTCATGAACCATCTGAGAGCTCCCTCCTTCAAGGTGGAAGGAAATAACTTCACTTTATGAGCATCTGAGTTGTAGTCATAACTGTGACAGAGGACATCAAACTCAAACAAAAAAGTTTCAGGGTCCTCTGTGACTAGGCCATAGAATTTTGGAAGTAGTGAAGAAGGTATATTCTTAAGATTGTCAGTATCTCGTTGGGGAACAATGGGAAACTCAAAAGCAGGAGGTGGATTATTTGCCATGTTTGCTTGCTGGAATAACATAGCAAATAGATTTTCCTCAGGTTCGTTGTCAGCTAGGTCAAATGGTAGTTCAACAAACAAGTTTTCAAGGAGGAACCTTCCCAGTGCGTCTCTTCTTCTTCTATGCATGCAATACGATGAATGGTGGTTTGAAAGATTTTGAAATTTTTTTACTAACAAGCTAAACTAATACCAAAAATGACTTCTGACAAATCCTTAGCTTAACGCCATCCGCAACAACGGCGCCAAAAATGGTCACGCCCACAAAAGGATATGAAAATCACAGTAAAACCTTTCCTAGGAATTGGACATTCCAACAGGTGACTAATATCTCTCTATGGACATTCATTTACTTGTCAAACCAGGGGACGTATACTTTAAATGGCGCAGCACAATATATGCACTAAGAACTGGTTTCGGTCAAATCAAATACAAAATCTCATGGACGTGGCTACAAAGCTCATGTTGAATACATTGGTATCCCTCTAAAATCGCAAATCCCTCCATTTAAGTCAAAACTTTCATTTAATCTTCTAAATCCATTTTGGGACATTATGTTACAAATCCCAATCCTTCATCCCTTCCATCTATTTTGGGACCCTATTTCCCAAAACTAAATCATTCACCCATTTCATCCATCTTGAGTCCTTATATCCTTCCATCCACTATCCACATCCTCACTATCTCAAAATCCTTTCATCCTATCATAAATTGAGATCAACCAAGGCACAAATATTTTAAATCCTTTCAAAATCATATCTACATTTGACCCTTTGATCTTGGAAGTAATTCAAATTCCAAATATAAAATGAATAATCTAAAAATCCATAAAAACCCAAAGATCAACATATCCCTTCAAAAAGACATTGCAAAAAAAATTGATCCACAAGAAAAAAGATAAATCCAAGAGGGCACAATGGCCCATGAAGAGAAAACAAAAATAAAAAAACATGTGGATCCCAAAGCAACTAATATAAGAAATTCATCTTAAATATCAATCAATATTGGCATCCGGTTCTACTCATCTAAAATCTTCCACCACTCCATCTAAAAATCCCGCATCTTCCAAATTCATTTTGGGGCCCTATGTCCCAAAAACCACTATCATAGTTACATCATTTACTTCATCCATTTTGGGATCTTATATCCTAAACTTTAAATCTACTACTCCATCTAAATATTGAAATGTAAAATCTACTTCTCTACATCCCCCCACCCTTCAAACAGTGTGCCAATTTTGGTCTTGACAACATTTCCATCCACTAATCCATAAGCATTTCAACACCCCGTTAATCATCCTACATTCATTCCCAATAATCCCCTTTTAATCCAAGTCTTTGAAAAAATCCATTTAACCCCCCTTTCCATCATTCTACCAACTTCTATGAGTGTATTTGTAATTGCCATGGTCTATTGCAACACATCTTCAAGGGATACCATAAATGGAACATGTTCTTGAATCCTTCCTTTATTCTTCCATTGTAAATACACTATATTCCAACTCCACCATCGATATCTTTATCATGATACTTTCCATCCACACTATTCCAAATATCAAAACAATGAAAAAGTTTAAAATACCTAAAAAATTAAAGAGAAATCATTCATCCAATGGAAAAAAATCACTTCTTGTGGTACCTTGGATAAGTACCATGATTAAAACCTAGCAAAAAAACATCATATGTAGTCCCCCATCCTCTTTCCCTCTACACTTGTGGAAAATTTTATACATACCAGATCCTATCCATATCCTCCACTAGCTTTCATCTCCTATCCATCATCCTATCTAAATACATCTTCCCCTTTTCATCTTTGATCTTGACAATGTTAAGGGTATTCATAAGTATCATGTATCTTATCTACCCTAAATTATCCACATGTTCCATCCTATATCACTCATACTATCTCCTTTCATCATGTACAAATGCATCCCCACTTCCTGCCCTTGATCTTGATAAGATCTAAGAAAATAAAATCAATGGATTATTTAGAAAATATAAACCTAACTTTCTATACCATCTACATCCCTTATACACTATCCTTCCATCACATACATCTTGTCCTACCATCTTCCATCCTTTACTATATTTGCTATAGTGTTGGGCATCTACTCCTTTGCAATATAGTCCTTGGATCTCCCTCCTCCATCCTCCATTCTCCAATCCATCTATCTCCTATCCACAAAATTCCTCTATCCTTCAAACTTTTACCAAGCCTTAGGTTTCCATTATTATTGTTCCTATCCAATTCATTTATCCCCTACCGTCCATCTAACTATCTTATTCTATCCATTTATCCACCATTTCTCCATACAATCTAGAATCCCAAAGCTATACATCTAGTGAAATCAATCCTAATCCATGGAATCCGATCTTGCAATCTAGCTCATCATACCAAATAAATCCTTCATTTTGATTATAATCTACTAAAATCTATTGATCCATTAATCCAACTATCATCATAGGGATGCATCCTTCCTAATCCAAGCATTTTCCTTAGTGTTAACAACACAATCCTTGGGGTACACATTGTTCTTATAGTTAAATTTTTTATCCTCCTTGTCAATCAATCAATCAAATAGATCAATACATTTTTAGCTTGACTCAAGGCATTGTCATAATTTGTTTAGGGTTTTTTAAGAATGCTTGTTTGTTTTATTTTTGTTTACATTTATCATGGTATCTACACTCTATTTCCACAATGGCATCATGATATTCCATATCATTGTGTTACAAGGTATATGTTTATATTTTGACCTTTTTAAACATGTACTTGACACACTATGACCTAGTTCCTTATAGCTTGGTGCATAATGTAAAGATAATGGGTATGTGCAGGATCATGATGGGCCAAAAAGTGGCAATATTATGGGTATTTGTAGGGTATGTGGCTGATGACTTTTTTTTTACCCAAAATTGATGAAACGAAAAGGGTTTTTAGAGTAGATTCTTATCTTTCCACCAATATAAATTATGCTTTAATTTGAGTTTAATAAATAATTATTATTCATTTTCTATTAGAACTACGACTAAAGTCCTGATCGATAGGCTGGTTGAAAAAAATCTATAACTTTCAAACAGTATCACATTTTTTGAATCTAAAACATGCATCACATTCTATGCTTCACATAATATAGGATTAAAAAAAGAAAAATTAAATTTCATGAAGTTTTGACCAAGTTAAGGTGGTCAGACATACGAGTTTTTATATTTTTTAAAAGTTGTAATAAAAAATTCATAATTAATTATTTACTAGGAAAAAACATAAAAATATGTGCATCAGATCCGACATGAGTCCTCTACTTATATATAAAATCTTATAAAAAAATATTATCATTTTATTATGGTTAGGGTGGCCTAATGACACCTAACTTCTTATTTTTTCCCTCAAATGTAAGTACACTGCATTGAAATTTCAAATTTTCACCAAATAATTTATTTATTTTTAAAACAAACCTAGTAGTTTAGAAACTACATTCAATTTTCTATAGATTCTATTCTTACATATTTTCTAAATAATATAGATAACTTATTCAAATTTTTACATCAAGTTGCCTAACACTGATTTTTCTAAATTTTTTGCCACTTAAGGGCCTATTTTTTCCATGATGATCCTGCACATACCCTAATATCAAATATAGGTTTCTTATATCATTGAAGCATCATGATCATCCATCCTCCCTCCCCCATCTATATCTTCATCATATTTATCTTCTTCCATCAATCCTTATTTGGTTCCTCCTTTCATCCTCTATCCTCTAATTCTCTCATCTATTTTGAGAGCATAACTGTGTTCTTTGAATATGCATGTCCTTGCAAGGGGGAATCACATACCTCCTCCTCATCCCCATCCTCACTAGGGACTTAGGCATCATGCCACTAATCCTTATCCATTGTATATCCACTATATCTTGACCACACTTGACCTTTTCCTCATTCTAGCCATTAATTAAGAAAATATTAATTATTAAACCATTAATTAAATAAATATTATTTATTTATTTATTTAATTTATCCTTCCCTTTTATTCCACACTTATTAAAATAAATATTATTTATTTATTTAATTGATTCATCCATAATATTTATCCCTCCTATTCCTAGCTAATTTTAATTAAATGAATTTTCATTATTTATTTAATTAATTTATGCATTACTCTTATCCCAAAACCCTCTAACTAAATTAATTAATTAATCTGAGTTAATCAATTCCCATTACCTTTTCTTCCAATATATAATTCTACTTTATTCTCCAGTCTTTTCCCATTTAATCCTAACCATTAAATTCACTCACATGGATCACAATATTAATTTGTCACCATGTGACAAGTGTCCCTCTATGATGACTAACTAAGACCTTGTATAGATTAATTGAATCTAGAAAACTTTTAAAAGTCAAACTAACTTTCCATATCATCCATTCATTTCATACTACATCTCCAAATCCTAACCATTCACATAAGGATGTTGCCCTAATCCATTAATAAATCTAGCCCTTATATCTAATGTGACACTTGTCACATGACTATAACTTTTGACCAAGCTACAATCCTCATTCAATCCTATCCATCCATTAATCAATCCATCTTTTCGTTGATTTATCTCATGAAAATTCTATAAATTAGGGACCATTCATCTCATTTGGATATCTTCTCTCTTGCTACTGTTATGTTACAATTTTTATCTATTTCTTCCATTAATACATCAAAGAACAAATGAGATGGAATTGGGGTGCACTCTAATTCAAGCTTTATTTGAGGAGAAAGAAGGGTTTTATGTGAAGGTATTGTGTGTGTATTAAATTATCTTATATATTATTTACTTTTAATGCTTTCTTGTCTTTAGATAATATTAAAAATAAATCAAAAGATTTATTCTAATTATTGAGTTAAATTACAAGACAATCATGTAACAAAGCAATCAAACTTGATGCTAGATCAATGAATGTGATTCAGAGCCCATGTATTCATTAAGATTGTTCATATTAAGTGCACAAGCTAAGCCTAGTTTAGGGTAATCAGTTTGTAGGCACTAAACATCGTCTTAGGCTTGCGAATGTTATTTTTCTTCATCATTCCCCTTTCATCCAAAATAATTAGATAATTTTAATTATTTGATTATTATCTAATGCCATATTTCTTCTATGAATTAAATAATTTTGGTTAATTAATTTATTGCTTTCTTTTATTTCCCCTTTTTGATTAATTAAAAAGAAATTTTATTTATTTAATTATTAATCACCTTCCTACTATAATTAAATAATGATCTCAATTATTTAATTATTCATTAACCTTTTCTTCCATAAATTGAAAAAAACTTATTTATTTAATTGGATACTAATTTGTCCTTTTCTCCCATTTTTAAATTAAATTATTATTTAATCAAAAATTCAACTTGTTACATGTCTTCTATAGTTAAATAATGTTTCCATTATTTAATTATTCATTTTCCCTCCTTATTTAAATAATTTTATAATTAATTAAAGTACTCCAATAACCTCTTATTCCATGCCAACCTCCTTATATGTGCCATTCTTATCTCTTCATGTCTCATTCAATTTCCACCATTGATTGAATTAATTTATAATTCAATCTCAACCATTCATTCTTATCTTTTCCCTAATTTAGCCCTAACCCTATTTCATACTATAACTTTCATTCTTATCCATTGATTGACATATCTTGTTGTATTTTAATCTCATCCCTTCATTCTAAATTGACTTTCTATAAAAGATTCCTATCGTTATCATTTCAACATACCTAGACTATTATCATCAAATGAGACAACTACAATACTTCAATATTTTGCTATTAGTGTCATTAGGCTATTGTTGCATACTCAAACTTGAGGGAATTCATCATATTCGAGCAAAATGGAGGTCAAGAAACCATGGCATAGGTAATATTACTTTATGTTTATGTTTCTATGTTGGATTGTACTTCATTGTTAGTTTAGGGCTTTATTGGTTTAGCTTTAATGATATATTACATTAACCTTGGTTTTACCCTAGATTATATTGGTGAACCTGACATGAAATAAATAGATCTTAAAAAAAAATAGAAAATTTGAAGTTCCAATTTTGCACCATAATTGCGAGTCTGAACAACGCAATCACTAAAAGCCAGTTCACCACAGTCACTAGCGAGAATGCCACATTTGTCCAAAATTTAGGAAACTCACTTCATCAACTTTATTTTTGAGTTTTCCTATTGTTTTTTAGTTTTTGGTTTTGGTTTTCACCTTCTAACATCATAATTGCATAAAAAAAGTATGGTTTTGTTAAATTATGTCAATTTTTTAGTGTTTTGCAGCTTCAGGTCTATGTGACACAATTGATTAGGGCTTCATCACAATAATTAAGGGATTCACTACATCTATTTTGTCATACTTTCCATTCTAGAAACCATAGTGGTTGTTCCTACACCACATTTTTCAAAAGCCAGTGAGCCGCATACAACAGTCTCTACACCACAATTTCCTGCTTCTTGCAAAATTTAACATTTTATTAGGAATTTTCAATTTGTCTTTTGCATTTGATAGTCTACGGATTTTTCTACTACTGGTATTTGGTTTACAATGTGTTGCTTAGGTGGAAGGATACCTTTGTATTTAGGATTGCTATTTTTTTTTTATGTTGTTTTCATTTTGTAATATCTCTTAGCATTTTCATGCTTATTGGACTTAAAATTAAATTGCATTCTCATTCATTTGGCTTAAAATTAACTTGCATTTCCCATTCATGGGTTTAAAATGAACAATAACCTTGCATATTTCACTCATTGGTCTTAAAATTAACAATAATCTTGAATTTTACACTCATTTGGGTTAAAAATAACTTGCTTTTTCACACTCATTGGTCTTAAAAAGAACAAACAATTTGCATCAAGTGTCTTTGCTACTCTCACATTTGGATTTGGGACATAAAAAGAACCATTGTCTTCATTGTCTTGTGATTTTTTAATTTTTTTGAGGTGTGTATGCTCTTCCCTCACACCATGAGTGATCTTGGGAATCGAAAACATCTCTTGACATTTGCACTATCACACCACACATTTGGTTATATTAAGGTTAATGAAATATTGCCAGTGTGAGTCAAGTACATTGTGCATGCTCTCTCCTCACACTTTGAGTGATCTTAGAGATCAAAAACATGTTGTTATCGCATTGCTTTAGTATACCCCATTAGAGTGGGCCTACCAATGTGGGATACATCCATATAGAGAACTCCTTGGTGATCCCAACTGATTTTTCCCTCAGGCCAGTATATAAAAGGATTAGGGGAAACCCGAGTCTAACTAGCCATGTTGCCCGACTATTCCACTTGCTGGGAGGTATGTCATTGATTTGTGGCTAAAAGAAAAATTAGTTAGAGGCCACCTTTTTTAATGACTTTTGGTGACATTTTTAGTGTAGGGGAAGCACACTGTACCTCAAATATTTTTTACACTCACCATTTGGATCCCTTGAGTGAGGTGAGATTCCTTGGCTTAGCATAAGTTACTTGTTATACTTATAACTTCCCAAGGAGAGGGTGATTTGGGTCATCCTTCCATTCCAAGATGCCTCTATCCATCCACTCCCATAGAAAAGAGTTACAAACATAACCAAAAAGGGTATCCCTCACTTGCATTGACAAATATTCCTAGCATGGGTTTAAGAGTGATATCATTAGACATTGACCTTAAGGATAGAAAGTGCTTTATGTGTGTGAATTGTCTTTGATTTGTGCTAAACCTATGGAAATTGTGGTGAATAACGTCCAAATATACACATTATGATAACACATTTTAACACTCAAGACTAGCCAAGACACTATTTTAAGATTGTTTGTTGTGTTTTCCAACAAAATTTCACAAAAAATAGAACAAAAACTAGTCAAAATCAGTCAAACTAGAACAAAAATAAGTTATTCACCATAAGTGTCACTGTTAATTGCAATTTATTCTCAAAACACCATATTTGATAAAAACCATAACACCACAATTCCTGCTCAGAACACCACATTTCACACTCAGAACATCACAATTGCTAGTTGCTAATTTTTTAGGGAATCTTGGAATAGTCAGATTTATGATCAATTCTCAACTGGATTCTTACTATCAAACGAAAAACTTGCGATTCTAAAACTTTTCATTCTCATTCCATCCATTGGATCACATTTTCATTAGTTGCATCCATCATAGGTCAAACTTTAGGTCATTTATTAGCTTGCATACACCTTGTTGCAGACTTTAGATTTGGAAATTTACCAAACTCTAGAGAAGACCATAGTAACAAAATCAAATTTATCTTGACCTTATCTTTCAATCAATAAAGTACTTAGTCCTTTAGGTTGGATCTTTAAACTCACTAGTCTATTTTGAGGCCACCTTGTCAAACTTTCATCATTTTAATATTTATCATCCTTGAGGTCTTGAAAATTAGATTTGTCACTTTGGCTATCTTATTTTGGTTAGTGGCCTTACCTTAGGTTTACCAAAAAAGTGCTTAGTTGTATCATTAGTCATGCCATTCCCCTTCATCACCATTTCATATTTACATTACATTTGGCATACCTTAGTCCTAGAAATACCATAGATTTTTATCATTGTGACATTATCCTATCTACATTTCGACCATTTTCACTTTGTGTCTTTAATCTTGGTACATTATCATTTGGCATACCTTATATCATGAAAAATCCAAAAAAATAGCATAGGTTTCATACCTTAGGCTTATGTCACATGTTTTCATTATCATTTCTTAGGCTTCATATCCCACTCATCTCACACTTGTAAGTCCTTTTATGGTCCAAACAAGATCACAAAGGAAGAGAAAGGAAATGGACTTCTTCAATGATGATAATGACCTTTACAACTATACTAGAAAATTGAACCTTGGATCCTCATCTAATGAGGCACCAGAGCCACATACTCATTTTGAAAAATACAACACCAAGGACATAATTGAGGATGAAGTAGAAGCAACCTCCCAAGACCTTGATGTGGCTAAACTTCCTAGCAAAACTTTTTCATAGTGTAGCTAAAGTTCCGCATGGCTTTGATGACAATACACTTCAAGAAGAACCAACATGAAACATAGGGACTAAACAAAGTCAAGTAAATTACACATCCACTTCTAAAGGCTCTAATATCCGAAAAATAAATGTTTCTATGTCATTAGGAGGGTCAACACAAGATTCTACCACAATCCATAGGACACAAGCCATGGCATAATCAATTACACAACCCATGCCATGACCTTTTTTCCACATAATTAATCCAGTTGGGACATCTATTTCCATGAATGCATCATCCTCAAATCCATTTGGAAAAAATAAGAGGACTAGGATTCATATTCATGGGTCTAAGAAGAACACCTCAAAAACCAATGCCTCACAAGGTCCTAACACAAGCTTTCCCCAACAAACAAACACACAAGGGCCTTTTCACCAATACAACAATCAATACACACAAGGTCAAAATACTTCCAATCCATTCCAAATGCAATTCAATACAACCATCTCACACACAATCCCAACTTTCACATCATACATACCGAATATTCAAAATCAAATACCACATATATTGAAAATCAAACACCACACATCCAAACTCAAAACATCCCAAATTAAAACACAAATTATACATACCTCAAATCAACACAAAATTATCTACCCACAACATTATATTGCAAAACAAACAAATGGACTCATATCACAATGTAGTTATAATGCAAGGGACACATCCCTCACACAAGTTGATGTATTAGCCAATCAGGTGCTTTCCTTGCAAAAAAAGTGTAAAACATAACATTGTTGAACAAAAAAGACATACTGAACACAAGATTTATATCCATACCCATTTGATAGAATCATATACATGCTATCCTTTCCTCCTAACTATTTCATGCCAAATTTACCCAAGTATAGAGAAAATGGAAACCCCACTGAACACGTAAGATAATTCCACATGGATTTGATAAACATTGCATCCGAACAGACATATCTCATGAGACTATTCCCTAGAAGTCTCGTAGGACAAGCACTGGAATGGTTTACTCACCTATCTCTAGGCATCCAATCATGGGATGAACTAGAAAATAAATTTGTTACTCACTTTTCCTATAACATTGAAACTAACATCACCATAACCACACTATGTCACACTAAACAAGAAGAAGGTGAGTCATTTATAAAATTATTCTAGTGATGGAGGAGCTTGGCTAGTTGTTTTCCTTTTAAGATTCTAGGAAAAAATAAAGAATTGTCATGTTCATCAAAAACTTGACCACAAACTTGAAATATCAACTACAATCGCATTGTTGTACCACATTTGTTGATTGAGTGGAAAAAGGAGCCATACTTGAGAAGGCCCTCATTGCAAAAGGGTAACTTAATACATACAAAACAAATCAAAACACCCAAGGCACATCAAATGAAAAAAGAAAATATTGGGCCTGAAACAAGAATGTCACTGATGAAAGAGTTGTTGATGCTAAGACAATACATACTAGTCCTACTCTGACACTCAAAGGACCTAATACATCAAAAAAAATATCATGTGTCCCTAAACAAGTAGCAAATTCCCTTCAAAACACTTGAGAAAAAAGACCTTGAAAGAATTTTTTGATAGGATACAAATACACTCCCCTTGGGGAACACATGGAATCCATCTAAAAACCAACTCTTGTAGTCAAAATTCATACAAATTCCCAAGGAAAAACCTTATGATCTAGGGAAATTCAAACCTTCATAGTGGGATGATAATTCCTTTTACAATAACCGTCATGGTAATGGACACAAAACCTCATCTTGCAGACAACTCAAAAACATCATTCAGGACTTGATTGAAAAGGGTGTCATAGAAATAAACGGTCAATAAGTAGCCTCTAATAATGATCATACAATTTTTAAGAATCCATTGCAAAAACATGGGACAAGAAACTTAGGTTCAAAGACCAATAATCACACCAACTATACCAATGTTGCTTTTGACTACTACACCATAAATCATATTCGAGTCATAGATGACCATGTCAATACCATTACCATTAAAAAGCCCCCAGAATGTGTAGTAAACACATGATGAACCAAGGTGACCATACAAGGTGCCCCCCTAAACCACAAAAAAAGTCACAATATAATCTATTAGACTACTTTGGGAAGAAACCTACTCAAATATCAATACTTGAGTTGCTTCATATATCCCCCAAGCATAGAGCTATTTTTGACAAATGATTACAAGACACCTCCATTCTAACTAACCTTGATAACAATCACTTCAAGGAAATGGTGGGATACTTAGCTAGTACCCATCACATCACTCTTTTAGATCAAGACTATTCATCTCAAAAGTCTAGCTATAATGACCCCTTTCACCTAGAAGTATTCATTCATAAACATAAAATCAGACGAGTCTTGGTAGATGATAGAGTAGGATTAAATATTTGCACTCTAAAACTGATTGAGGCATTAGGTTTCTTTGAAGCTTATGTGAAAAAAAAAAGATCATTATCGTAAAAGCATAGAACAATGAAGATCACTCCTCCAAGGGTGTCATAACAATACCAATCAAATTTGGAACTGCAACATTGGACACCACATTCCAAGTTTTGGACCTTGATCTCCCATATAACCTCATCCTTAGTCTACCATGGATCCATGCCATGAAATTCGTTCCATCCA
This sequence comes from Sequoia sempervirens, assembly GCA_007258455.2. Lineage (NCBI taxonomy): Eukaryota > Viridiplantae > Streptophyta > Pinopsida > Cupressales > Cupressaceae > Sequoia > Sequoia sempervirens. The sequence goes on along the minus strand of VDFB02107657.1, from coordinate 67,685 downwards.
CATACCATTTATTCCTAAAGTTTCCTCATAATGGCACTTAGATTACAATAGCTAATGATCTTGACCCCTTTCAATACCGCAACAATCTGAAAGGGACTACTCAATTCCAAGTGCCCATCAACGAGGAAGCTTTTTCCTCCACCTTGTCACATTACATTGATCCATCTTCCTTGACCAAATTTCCTAGTTCATTTAACACACGATCAAACACCAGGGCCCAGGTTCATGACATGGGATGTGGAGAATATTGCATGAGAAGTTCATCTTGTGCTAACAAATAACCTATAGGTCAAAATGTTAATACTACTTACAAGAGAAATGATAAGTTAGCTTTAGAAAATATGCAAATAGATGGTTGTGCTTGGATTGAAAATTTTCTTGATCCTAATGATACATCTTTCTTGACCCTATCCACGTCAACCTAATCCTTTCATGTCCATAATAATCCCATGTTTGACCATGATATTAATGATAATCCAATTTTTGATCATGACCTTAATGAGGATATCTCAAATCATTCTTCTCCACCTTTTGAACCATTATCCCTCCATTTCAGCCACCCTAGGTTAGGATATGCATCTCCTACTGTTGCCTCTTCTAAGTATTCTTTCCACTTCGTTAAGGGTGTGCAAGCTTCCTTTGACATTAACAATATCGATAAGGCTAGTCTCGAAGAACCAATTAAGTGCATCGTCATTCTCTTCCATCGACTAAACATTCTTGTCACCTCATCCATTTCATCCATCTCGCTCACATCCACCCACCTCATAGACATGGATCAACAAGTCAAAAATAACAAGGATCAAGCTAAAGAATCAAATGTAGGAGTGCCCTCTTTAAAATGAGATCTAGAATCA
>VDFB02107657.1:43343-66728 GCA_007258455.2 Sequoia sempervirens | reverse complement strand
ACCGATGAGCCGAAAACAAATGAGAATGTGTTGGTCGTGGGCCTTTTTTAGTATATATACTTCAAAAAAATTGGATATCCGATCCAAATCGGATATCCGATTCCTAGAACTAACTTTCCCTTTTGTCTTGGTCGGAATGAGTGGTTTTTTATATAGTTCAACAAAATCGGATATCCGATTTGAATCAGATATCCGATTTGTATCAGATATCCGATTCCTAAAACTAAGTTTTCCCTCTGCCTCGGTAGTCACCCCAGCTCCAAAAAGTCAACTCACCATTTTCGCGTTTTTGAGTTGTAGAAACACGTATTTTTTTCTCCATTGCCACTTTTTGGCATACCATGATCCTGCACATGCCCGGGGCTAAGATGATTCTTTCCAAATATTTACATCCTGAACACATTGTGGACAATGCATTCCTATGTTTTGTAGCTATGCATATTTCCATCTCTCAAAAGGAGAAACATTGTGTAGAAATGCTAGAAGATGAAGAGGATACAAGTGAGCAGACTCCTAAGGAAGAAGTGTTGCTCAACCAATTCATTGATTTTGATCCTTTCAACAACTTCCATGCTATAGGGCTAGGCACCTATGTAATTTTCAACGATGATCAAAATTTTTCAAAACTAATGAAGGATCATGAGAAATCTAATGACTTGTCTGATAATCGTCTATGGACGGGTATGTGCAGGATCATGATGGGCCAAAAAGTGGCAATATTATGGGTATTTGTTTGGTATGTGGCTGACGACTTTTTTTTAACCCAAATTTGATGAAATGAAAAGGGTTTTTAGAGGAGATTCTCAGCTTTCCACCAATATTAATTATGCTTTAATTTGAATTTAATAAATAATTATTATTCATTTTCTATTAGAATTACGACTAAAGTCCTGATCGATAGGCTGATTGAAAAACATCTATAACTTTCAAATGATAGAACATTTTTTGAATCCAAAACATGCGTCACATTCTATGCTTCACATACTATAGGATTAGAAAATAAAAAATAAATTTCATGAAGTTTTGACCAAGTTAAGGTGGTCAGACATACAAGTTTTTATATTTTTTAAAAGTTGTAATAAAAAATTCATAATTAATTATTTACTTGGAAAAAAATTACAAAAAATATGCATCACATCTGGACATGAGTCCTCTACTTATATATAAAATATTATAAAAAAATATTATCATTTTATTATCATTAGGGTGGTCAGACAGACACCTACTTCTTATTTTTTCCCTGAAATTTAAGTACTACTGCATTGAAATTTAAAATTTTCACCAAATAGATTTTATTTATTTTTAAATAAACCTACTAGTTTAGAAACTACATTCAATTTTCTATAGATTCTATTCTTACATATTTTTCAAATAATATAGATAACTTATTCAAATTTTTACGTGAAGTTCCTAACACTGATTTTTCTAATTTTTTTGCCACTTAAGGACCTATTTTTTCCATGATGATCCTGCACATACCCGAACCCTATATTTTGATGGTGCCAAGTGTAAAGTTGGCTTTGGAGCAGGTGTTTGATTACTATCTCCGATGGGATCCGAAACTCTCAAATCTTACCTTTTTTGTTCTCATGATCGAATAATTATGTTTAATATGAGGCTTGGTCTATGGTCTAATCCTTGCAAAAAGGATGGGTATAAATAGAGTGCAAGCTTTTGGAGATTCAAAGTTGGTGGTGAGACAAATCTGCAGTCAAGCAACAATGAAGAACACCCGAATGAAGTCATATAGACATTGGATTTGGGACCTGATCAAGAGTTTCGAAGCTTTCAACATACAAGTTATTCCCCGATCGCAGAAAAGTGTCGCTAATCGGATGGCATCTGTCGAGTCACAATTTGAACTAGTTTCTGATTCAACCAAGCAAAATGCAGTCCAATTTTCTTGTCTGACCCTCAATTCTGGACAATGACAAGAATTGGAAAGTTTTGGATGATGACACTCAGATTGCTACCTTCATACAAAAAGTACGAATGGTTCCCGAATGTTTGCCCCCAAGAGTAGAATTTTCCGAAGGGCAGGTCATCCAATTAAAAGGGAACAAGCTTCCTAGAGGGTTGATTTCCCTCAAGAACCTTTTCGATTGTGAAGATGCAAGAAATGGCAACTGAAGGTTCACTATAGATGAAAGAGATTATGAAGAGATTGATGTTGGAAGTAGCAGAAAGTTGAAAGTCAAAAAAGAGGTTCCATGGAGAGATAAAGAAAGATTAAGGGATCTGTGCCATGAGTACAATGGAGTTATGGCCAAGACCTATGACAATCTTAGAGGTTATGACCTGAGTATAATTCAACATACCATTGACTTGGAGGAAGGGTCTAAGCCCATCTGACAGAAGTAAAGGCCAATCAACCCAAAGGTTGAAGCATTAATGGCAATAGAGCTCACCAAGTTGGTCGAGTCAACGATCATATATCCAATCAAACATTCCACATGGGTGTCAAATATTGTACTCGTCTGAAAGAATAATGGTGGCATTAGAATTTGCATCGATTTCTGAGACTTGAACAAGGCATCACTGAAGGACCATTACCCCTTGCCGTCAATGGAGAAAATTCTACAAATAGTAGCCAGATTCAAAATTTTCTCATTGCTTGATGGTTTTCTGGGATATAACTAGGTATATGTAAAGGAGAGCGACCAACATAGGAGAACATTTACCACTATTGGTGTAATTAATATTTAATTACACTTTACATAAGTTTACTTAGGCATTATTTAATTCCTAGGTTATAGGTTGTTATCCTTATATTGTTGAGCTATCTTTTTGCTCAAGATAAGATTAGGTTTATGCATCTTTGCTTTTATAAAGCAAATTATATCTTGTAATTAATTGTACTTTGAATATATTATGTTGCACATCTTTTTGCAATAGTTCTGCATTTTTGTTTTTCTCTTCTGTGGAAGGTGATTTTCTGGTTTGCATTTCAGATTTTCATTTCTAACATGGTATCAGAGCCTCGATTCGTAGCCCCTTCTCAGCTTTTTTGGAGGAATACATTACAAAGCTCGTTCGGGGTTCCTTGAGGGTTTCATTCCTTCAGCATCTTCATGCAGCGTCTTGGATCAAATCAAGGTTTTCCATTGGATTTAGAGTGCTAGAAAAAGTCAAAAATGGCTTTGGCTTTCATTTCATTCATTTTGGTCACCGTTTGCCAGATCTGCAATGGTTTCAAGCTTAGTGATTTTTCTGATAGATTTGGGGGTCGCCTAATTTTTTGGGCACTTTGGGCCAAAATGGACCTCACCGTTGGATTCACAGTGCCCAAAAACCCCTATTTTGATATAAAATTTGTCTAATTTGGACACAGTCGACTGGGGAGGCAAATTTTTTTTTGCCCAAGGGTCATACTGCCCCCAAGCACACTTCATGAGGCATCGTTTTTGAAAATAAAAATTAAAAAAATCAATGTTTTTTGCGTGGCCAGTTCTTTTTTGTAGCACTACTGCTGCACCGCCGAGCGGCCATCGTAGCTCCACCTATGGGCCACCTCCGCTCACCCACACCCCTCATACAACCGAGCTCTGCCGCTTGCTACTTTTAGCCCCCATGGGCTCTACCCAAGTCCTATGGGTGACCAGAGCCCACGCGCTAGCCCCCGTCGGGCTTTTAGCCCCAACCCTGGTCACATGAGAGACTATGGGCCGCACTGAAACCCCCTAGCGGCCAGCGCCCTGGTCTGCCCAAGCAACCAAGGGCTGAACTTTTTTAGCCCCTAAGGGTTTATTGGAGACCTTATTGGGTTGTTTTGAGTAGTTTCACAGAAACGAGCATAACTTTCACATACGGCGCCATTTTTTTGCAAACGAGATATCGTCGAAAATTTATTTCTGAGCTCTACACAAAGGTGTAGGTCTATTTTTCTGGTTTTTCTTTTTTGATTCCTTTTTCATCCTCGAAATTCAATTTTTTTGTTTTCACTCCGCGAGACATACCTTTTGACTCGCTTATCCATTTTCTCTACACAGATATGAGGTCTATTTTTTTTTATTATGAATGTTCAATATTCTCTCCTTTTACAATCTTTGGGTTATTGTAATAATGAACTGAGATAAAGTTCCTTCAGGGGGGTCTTTTGCATAATAATCTGATTAGAGTGTAGTTTTTCACTTTGATCTCCATCTTCACACTTTCATATTCGTGACAACTTGCATGAGTTTTTCTCATTTCATGTTGTTTCTTTTAGCTTATTTCTTACTTAGCTAGACACATCTTTGGTTTGCATCGGTTCACACTTCACATTGGGAGTTATGGTTCTTGATCTGCATTGGTTCAGATCTCTCTCAGTTTGAGGGCCATGTTTTTATGGTTAATATTCCAGAATCTTGATGGTACTTGTCTTATGGGGCAATTTTAGTTTCAATTTGGCATCAGCTTCGAGAGACACAACTTCTAGATTTTGGCATCATTATGGGCTTCATTCATCCTTTCATCTACTATTGCTTACAGATTCTAGGGTTGATCTAGTATGTGAGTTTCTAGTGTTCCTTGGCATCGTGTCTACTATTGCATTTGTGATTACATTATGGTATTTTGAAAATAGAAGTATCTTTCCTTGCTTGCCGGATTTGGGGTTCCAGTGTCTCTTCTTTAGTGTTCTTCTAGTGATTCTTTGTAGCAGTTCATCTCATTGAGGGGGAGTTTTTCCCATTGGGTTCTCTCTCTCTTTGCATTTGTAAATGAGTACCTAATTAGGCCTTGTTGCCAGGACTCATATTTTCATAATAATTTGCTTCTCCCTAAGTTGCACTTATGGGGGGGTGTTGCTGTAATTAATATTTGATTACACTTTACATAAGTTTACTTAGGCATTATTTAATTCCTAGGTTATAGGTTGTTATCCTTATCTTGTTGAGCTATCTTTTTTCTCAAGATAAGATTAGGTTTATGCATCTTTTCTTTTATAAAGCAAATCATATATTTTAATTAACTGTACTTCAAATATATTATGTTGCACATCTTTTTTCAATAGCTCTGCTTTTTTGTTTTTCTCTTCTGTGGAAGGTGATTTTCTAGTTTGCATTTCATATCTTTTGCAATAGCTCTGCTTTTTTGTTTTTCTCTTCTGTGCAAGGTGATTTTCTGGTTTGCATTTCAGATCTTGGTTTCTAAGTTTTTCTCTTCTGTGCAAGGTGATTTTTTGGTTTGCATTTCAGATCTTGGTTTCTAACAACCACTAAGTGGGGGATTTTTGCATATGCCAAGATGTCATTCAACCTATCAAATGTTTGTGCAACCTTTTAATGAGTAATGGATATTTCTTTTAGAGGTTTAATCAACCTAATTATTTTAATATATTTGGATGATCTAACGGTCTTTTCAAAATCAAAGGATGATCACTTCAATCATCTAGAAAAGATTTTTCAGAAATGCCAATAGTTCGAGATTCCTCTAAATAAAAAAAAATGTGTCTTTGGAGTGCCTTAGGGTAAGCTACTTGGTTTTGTAGTATCTAAAGAGGGAATAGCAATAGATCTCAAAAGGGTTAGATCTATAATGGAATTACCCTTACCAGTAAATTAGAAAGGACTCCAGTCATTTTTATGGAAAATCGATTTCATCAGTAGGTTCATTTCAAACTTTGTCGGTATTGTAAGGCCTATCACACTAATGCTTAAAAATAATCAGTTGTTCAAATGGACCTCTAAAGGAAAAGAATCCTTTGATCAAATAAAGATAGTGATTTCCATTGCTCTAGTCTTAGCTAATCCAAAAGTTTCCAAAGATTTCCTACTTTGTGTATATAGTGGTTAGGATAGCATAGCTTTAGTGCTTACTCAAAAAGGTGACCAGAAGGAAGGAGAAAATCCTATTGCATTCCATTCAAGAATCTTGAAAGGTTATGAGGTTAAGTATAAATTTGTAGAAAAGAAAGCTTTTTCCATAGTTAAAAGTTTGAAAAAGTTCTGACACTTGGTGTCAACCAACAAAATCACTATCCTTGTAGAAAACCCCAGTGTGTGGGAATACATCACAAAAGGTGAGATCACTGAAAAAGAGAAAATTGGATCACTAAGATCCTAAAATATGATGTGGACATCAAACCAACCAAGTTGGTTTGGGGAAGAGGTTAGTGTGAATACATCACACAGGAAACAATTCTTGAAGTTGAAAAGGAGACCGATCAAGTCTACTTGAACCAATTCAAGTCTAAAGAGTCTTGGGTATTTGATCAGACATGATATATGCAGAAGGGATATTACCCAAACAGTCTTCTATTCAATAAGAGAAGATACTACCGATTACAAGGTTCCAAGTATGTATTAATTAAGGTTGTACTATTCAAGAGAAATTATGATGGTGTGCTACTCCAATGTCTCGAAAACCTACAGGCGAAAAGAGTTCTTAAAGAATTTCATCACAGTCTGAGGGTGGAAATTTTTCCACCAAGACTACCACTCTAAAGATAGTGTGAGTAGGATATTATTGGTCCTCTATGTTTTCTGAAGCACATCGTCTAGTGCAAAAGTGTACATAGTGCCAATATTTTGTTGGCAAAAGGAAGAATGGCACTCTACCCATTATCCCGATTGTAACCAAAGAAGCCTTTGCCCAATGGGGTTTGGATTTTATTGGCATTATAAATCCTATTTCCAATGCTAGACATAAGAGGATCCTCATGGCAATTGATTACTTTACAAGGTGGATGGAGGCCGTAGCCCTAAAGAATGCAATACAGGGGGAAATTGTTAATTTCCTTGAGAGATAGTGGCCAGATTTGGTCCATCCAAGACCATCATATTCGACAATGTCTAAGCTTTTGTTGGGTCAGGGATGTCAGATTTTACAATCAAACATAGGATTTTCCTTAAAAATTCATCAAATTACTACCCACAAGGGAACGGGTTAGCAGAGTCCACCAACAAAAATCTAATTAGGTTAATCAAATGCATTCGGTCAGAAGAACAAAGTGATTGGCATAAACATCTGCATGCTACTCTATGGGCAGACCGAATTACCCCCAAATAGATTCTAAAGACCTCCCCTTATGAGTTTGCGTACGAAAAAGAGGTAGTGATGCCCATCTCCATAAAAAATCCTGCTCTACAACTATTAAAAGCCCTGGAGATTGAAGAAAATAGTGGAATGGAAGTACAATCCGCAGAACTCCTCAAACTAGAGGAAGACAAAGAGAATTCTCATGGAGCCATGATTAGTGACCAATAGACAGTCATGTGATGGTTCAACAAAAAGACTTCTAACCTATAATTCAAAGAAGGGAGCTTAGTGCTAAAGTACGATGAACGTACTACAAAACTAGGGCAACACACGAAATTTGAAGTATTGTGGAAAGGACCTTTCTAAATCAGCGTGTGTAAGGAAAAAAATGTATATGAGCTTGAAGATATGGAAGGCAATGCATTAGATATACAGGTGAACAATATTTATCTAAATATTTTCCATTAAAATGAACCGTTCTTAAGAAACTTTTAATAGTTATGGGTATTGTAAATATTTTGAAATTTTGAGAATAAAGCAACTGAAGAAGAACACAAAAGAAACAAAAGCTTTCATTCTATTATATTTATCGGAGACTTTGCATATAATGCAAGCCTAAGGCTCAGATTCAAACATAAGGCTCTCTCGAGCAAACCCAAAATGAGTTATGAAGCCAAAAGATCAAAAAGGGAGGCAACATGCAAAAAAATTCAAAAAGGGCCTTTGGCCATCGCCCAAGAAGCCGTAAAGGCTTGTTATCAGGTCTTCTTTCTTCTCTTTATTTTCTTCCTCTTCTTCTCATTATCTATTTGTTTGCAAAAGGGGGTTAAAAACACAATGGACGTGAACTCCATGATACAAGCTTAAGGCCTACTCGTTGTGACTCTGCACTAGCAAGTCAAAGTTCTTCCTATAGGTAGGTCTCGTAACCCACTCCACGTCGTACTCCCGCAGCAGAAAAATGGCCACCGGTTAAGAAGAGTAGCTATGTGTCTCAATGTCCATGGTCTAGAAGTCAGAGAGGAAGGGAAACTAGGGTACATCTATGTTGAAGTCCAGGTGCCTACGAAGGTCCATAGCACTCAAGATATTGACACTAGGGATGGCCATTTGCACTATCTCGCCAAGCCCTTCCATCGGTGAGGAGTCAAACATCTCACTGCACAGTTCAATTATCATAGGTTTGGACATGTTCAGGTCCAAGAGTGAGGCCATGAAGCAAGAAAGCACGTTGCAGTTACTCCGGAGCTGGTTCTCATTGGTAATGAAGTCTATGCTCACCACCCATTTGAATGCAGTCATGACAAGGGGGTGACATTTCTTCACCAGACACTTGATTCAGTTGCTAGTATCCTCTTCCACGAAGCTATATTGTGGTCTTCATGGAAGGAGCCGAATAGGGGTACCCAAACTAGTAGAGATTCTAATAAAGTAGTGAATTATGGTGGAAAGAGAATAGTAGAAAGTCAACTAACTTAAGATACTATGTGTTCGAATGAATGTTGTAAAAGGTGGCGTAGCTATATATAGAAAAGGTGAGCCGCCAAAATTAAGTAACAAAATGTCTATTTTTGGTTAGATGACAACGAATTTTTTTAAGATAGAACAGAGCAAGGTATATAAATCATACGAAGGATTTGATAGAATGCCTTGAAAATAAAATTTGGGCGTTGGGAGTAAATTCTCTCATACACCAATTGTTGACATTTGTCCTTTTCCATCATCAGTGTGAGCCATCTTACTAATGAGAAAAGATGTGGGTTAATGTGCTAAAATTCTGAAAAATTAATGGTCACGTCTTTTCAGGGGGTACCTTGCATCACCTCAGCACATTTTGTATGAAGAAAAGCACACTTTTTGAGGCAATGAATTCAATTGATTAAGAGACAATGGAAGGAATATACTAATTCCATCCTCATGGAATTTTTGGCATTCCCGAGGGATACGGATCTCTAATCCACACGTAACACCTCGGTGACAACATTTAATTGTCCAATAGTAATGGCTTAGTCTTAACTGCATGTACTAGCAAGAGAACTAATTGTGCTCAAAAGTAGGTTTTTTCTTTTCAAGCAAAAGGTAAGTGGCTGTTATCCCTTAGGAATTCTCTGCAACTTCTTGATATAGTCATGGTAGAACCCTCAAACTTTGGAAGTCAAGCCAAAAATTGAAGTCAATGACCTGGATATGCCAATATTTTTGGGCATAAGTCATTAACCAATGCCCTGATAGTGGAGGAGCGACCTTTTGAATTCTGCAAGAAGGTGCCAATTGATAAGCCTGTAAAAAGAGAGGCAGTGCAAGATATCACTGACAATGTTTTTGACCCCAGGTTGTTGGTTAACCCTAAAATCCTCAAAGAGGGTGTGTTTCAGAGAAAGGAAAAGTATGGGCTAATCGAGGGTTTTGTACTTTGGCTCTGGGATTGTGGTTTGCCACAGTTCATGTTTCCCGTTGTGCATCCATGTCCAGAGTTAGTCGATGCATGTGCTAGGAGATTCCATGAGGTAACAGGGGTCATTCAGAATGGAAGGATTAGTGTTACTATTTCTGCTACAAAGCATGTTGTGTATCCCTATAGCCTAGGACGTCCAAACTTTTGATGAAGAAAAGATGGATCTCTTTGGGGAAGAAATGGCCAGAAGAACATTTTTTTACAAAGACAAAGAAAAGGAACGCCTAGACAAAGGTCATCTTTCTTTTCCTCTTTCATATAAGAAATTCAAGAGGGACACGTAGTCAATGTTCTCAATGTTGGCCTAGGTTTTTTGTCTTGACAATGATGCTCAGGTTCTTCCTTGTCGAAGTAATAGCTGAAAACATGTTGAACTACCTGAAGAATTAGGGAACTGGTTCTAGATTCAGGTATTCTTCTTTCTTGGCTCATTTTTTTTGCATCAAAATCATGAATGGCTAGGGATAAAAGTACCAAGGTCTAGGATAGATGAAGGGGGCTTTCTTTAGCCAATTTCTATGTGGACCCATATACTTTCTAGAATAGGAGAATATTATTGGTTTGTGGATCACTTTTTGAGGCTAGTTCTTTAGGAATTCTTGCCTCACCCTATTGGTCATTTCTCTCCTGAGGTACAACAATGGATGAGAATCTCACTAAACCCAATGGATTATTTCCTAGGTGTGAACTTCACATTTATCAGATTCCATGACTTTCCTGATGAGTCTTTTTGACTCCCTAGATTTCTGACAAACATAGTCTTTGCATTTGAGGGAGGTCGCCAGGTGATCACTATCGATAGGATCTATGGCACTGGAAGAAAAAAAACAAACTTATATATGATTCCCCTCAATATTGCTAACATTCAAGTATCGTTGATGAAGTGATTTTGTGAAGATGAGCTCAAAGATCTATTCACAACCTTGGGCCTAGTCCTCATTTATAATAAGTGGAACTACAACCCATGTGGACTTTATAGCGTGAGAGATGAAGAGCGAGAATAATTTGAGAGGAGGAAGAACTTAACTCAAGAAATTATAGATTTGTACATTGATTTGAAGCATATTCCTTTCAAATGACTAGAATGGCTGAGTTTCTACACACTGAAGGTACAGTATGACAGGAACCTTCTGATAAATAAATCTATCAATATGTGGCTAAAGAAGAAGGGTTGGTTCGAAAGAAAGAAGAAAAAGATTTGGAGGTTTTGACAGGAGCTGCAATGCCTCACCTTCCTGTTAGACAATTCCCACAAGATGATGAGTTCAAAGAAATTTATGATAATGAGGTCAACACTGATAATAACAATCCAGAGACTAGCCATGAAATTGATGAGGAAGAAGTTCCACGTTGGGCTTCCCAACCTCAAGAATCTAATAAATAGAGGGATTTGAAGCAAAGGGATTAACGAGCTTCGTCCTCCTCCAATGCCCAGAGTAGAAGAGAGAGACGCCAACAGTCTCCAAGAGTGTCATCCACTACAATTGTCGAAGGCTTTGTTTTAGAGGACTTGGTGGCTAGGAGATCAAAACATGTTAATTCTAGTTATGAAAAAAGAAGATGAGTCTAAGATCTAGGTGTATTTGACATGCCAGTCCAAGGAGAAGAAGAAGTGGAGTCTACCCTACAAGATGTGTCGACTACTACAGTTCAAGTTTCTCTCCCTCACTTCTTCCTATTTTTGCATCTTTGGTTGTCCCTTTTCCTCCTCCCTTGGAAAGGAACTTTCCATCCTCAGGCCCTAACCTGATAATCTTGAATACACCCTCTCCTATTCATAATGAACTCCCTGAAATTACCCCCCATGTCGAGCAAGAAGCATCCACTTCGGCCGATGTTGACACTTTGATAGCCCTGTCAAGGGCCCCTCTAGAAAGAGCTAAGAAATTCGTGCTAAACCCCACTCTCGGCCCATCATCTTACAAGAAAACACCATTCCACCTGACCATATCTCTCTTCTCCCCTATTGGAAAATCTCCCGTTCAGTCTCAGCTTGGTGTGCCACCCTTTTCCATGATAACGTTTCCTTTTGCTTCTTCACATGCTCATACATCCAACGTCTCCCCTTTCATTACCATTTTTAGTTTCCCTCCCAATGCCCCTATTGCAGCACAAAATGTTGATGTCCCTCAAACCCTTTAGGATCATTTCAATGCAACCAAGCTAGCTCAAAAAAATGCTAAAAAAAGATGGTTGTTGAAGAATGTTGAGTTGCTAGCTACAAAGAGAATTGAGGCTTATTTTAATGAGGAGCAAAATTCTCTCTTGATTAGCACTATGAAGTTGCTTGTGGCCAAACCTGAGGGGAAAATGTAGATGGAGGATTATGACATCTAGACAACAAGCCTAGATCTGAATGGAACTCGTCAACGCGACAAGTTGGTCTTAGCTAAGACTACCTAGTAGGTAGTACATACAGACTATGAAAGGCTAGACAGAAAGTTAAAAAAGTGTGAGATAGAGTTGGTTAATGTGAGGGAAAAAGTAGGCAGATTACATACTGAAATCAAGGCCAAGGATGTTGAGATGGCCTGCATAATACAGATTCAAGGTAAGCAAGGGGAAACATTGGGGTTACTTGAGGAAGCATAGAGAAAACAAGTTCAGCTACATGTCGAGATTGAAAATTGAAATCTAACCTCCCCACCCAGCACTAGGACAATATGGATTATAGAAGTACTCACAGAAACTTACAAAAAGAGTTGGATAGTGTCCAATCTCAAGCTTTCAATAGTGTCAAGAAGGTGCAAGTGGAGGTAGAAAAATTGAAGCTGGAGAAACAAGATATTGTGTCTGCTTTGTAGATTTGTGACCAAGAGATATGGGAAAAATAAGCTCCAAACTAGTGAACGCTCTCAAAGGGAGGGATCAAGTAAGGGAGAATGCAATAGCTAAAGAGATTCACCTCATTTAGGAGCTAGTCATTGCTTAGAAATTTGTGTCCCTCCCACTACTAAAAAGGTGGGTATCTTCACACTAGGAGTGAATTATGGCTTTAGTTCTCATTCTTAGGCCCGTCTTCCAATTCTTAAGGGATGTCTGAGAAATAAATGGGAAGATTGGCTCTATGGCCAATCACATTTTGTAGACATGTGACTCTCGAGTAGCAGAATCATAAAGTTTCATTTCTATGCTTTGTGTGGCTTCTGAAAAAATCCTAAAATATGCTAGAGTTCCTAATCGAAGAATTGCTTCCATCAAAGAGAGTGAGATTGTAAACTCCCACAAGATCACCAAAAAGTGAAAAGATTTCCAGATGGTGTTGGCAAGAAGACTTGAAGAGATAAAAAAAAATTCAATGTCTTGATCAATTATGGGCTACCACCTCCTTTCTCCCTAGACAGAGATGTGCAAACAGCAAAAAATATTATAGAAGCTATCAAACAAAATGATCATACTTCTGCAAAACTCCCGAGTTCAAGTACAACACACATAGCCGATGAGATCGAGCACGATATTTTTTTCCTTTCTTGTCTTTATCATTTCCTCAGTGTGGTTACTACAAGGTGTAGACTCGTGTCTTTCAAGGAAGTCTTTCAACTTGACCAAGCATACAAGCTCATCCATAGTATGTCATTACCAACTGAAGAAAAATGGTAGGCACAACACTTCTTCCTTAAACTTCAATAATTTCTAGAGAGTTGGGTTCATACCTCTACAAGAGAAGGCCCTTGTGAGTCACCAGAACTATGAAACATTTTTCTTTGCCTTAGTCTTTCAATCTTCGCCTTTTTTGTTTTTGGCTTAGGAGATGTGTTGGTTTATGCAAAGTTGGTTGGAAAGACAAGCAATGTGCCACGTGGTGGTTGCATGGATTTCTTTTTGTGTCATAGAAAAATGGCCCCTCATCATTTTCATGGCCTTTTAGGTCTTGTTTCTTTGTGTCGGAACTATGTTGCTCTAATTTTATGTTGTATAATGGCTTGAACATGCTTATTTAGGTATTAAAACGTAAAGAAAGACATCTTTTGAAGGTGTTATGTAGTGTTATAAGAAATTTCTACATTCTTCTAGACTCTATTTAATACATTTCACCTAAAAACCACCTTTTCACTCATCAACAAGTCCTATTTTGAAGTGTTGTAAAGTCTTGTAACAAGCTTTCACACTTTTCTAGGCACATCTTCACTATTTACACCCTTCTCATGCTTTATTTTGTCTCTTTATGCCCTCATATGACTTAATTAAGTTTATTTTTGCATATTATCCTGACAAATAACATTAAACACAACATTTCTCTTGACACTTGGTTTTAGATCCTAGGTGGAACCCATTCTCCATGGGTGGCGAATGAGTTCCCCTTGGCCCCAAATTCAAAACATTTCAAATTTCCTTTTGGGATTTTATTCAAAATAACTTGATATCAGCCTGTGATGAGGTATGAATAGATACTAAGGTACAATAATTTTATAAATAAGTGATTTTCACCTCATTTTACATCTGCTACAATCCTCCAACATTCACACATCATACTCAAGCATTCAAGCATTTTACATCAACAATTCAAGCATTATTCAAGCACTTTAGAGCAGCCGTTGAATTTCATTATCAAGAGTTAGATGAGTTGATAACACTTGCATGTTATTATTTTTTCTTTCTCTTTCATTTCATTATCTTTTCAAGGGTTTAATTACCAAAAGTGGGGTTTGACCAAGGCAAACCCCTATTCACTAACCCCTAATCATTTTTCTCCTTTTGCTTGTTGTTTGTAGTCCTTTGTTTGCATATTTTGGTAGGTTATTAGGTGTTGAAGAGTGATTTTCAATTCCACTAGGTGCTTCAAGTCAACTTGAGTAAAAAATCAAGCTTGGAGAGACTTATTTGTCTGTTTTCTACAGATTTGACTTCGACAACCCGACAAGCAAACATTCTCAGATCTGGTGTTGCAAAGTTGTCTCCTAGTTTTTTAGGAATTTTGGGAAGGACTAATTCACCACCTATGGTGAATGAGTCCCACCTTAGGACTGGAAACTTGAGCTTTGTCAGATTTTAGATCTCGATAGATAGAAACCAGCTCTCGACAATTTTTCACAATAGGTGGACTGATTTGCCACCCTAGGCAAATGAGTCCCACTCTGAAAAATCAGTAAATTTCACCAACATACATAACACTCCAAAAAGCTCACAATTCACCTAGGTGCACTCAGATTCATCCTTGTACCTTATGTTCTACATATTTTCTTCATTTACATAGTTGTTTGCATATCACAATGTGTTTTCAAAAATAGTTGTAATTGCACTTTTGCATTCATTTTCAGCCACCTAGATTAATCTATTGCATTTATTTAACTTCATTTAAATCACATCACATCACAAACATCCTAATTTGAGTGATACATAAGCATTTTTGGCCCTATCTCTCTCCTTTTAGGTGAAAACCCTAAGAGTGCAAGAGTAGTCCATAGGGTCCCAAAAATCTATGTTTAAATTTTTATCATTTTCCTTTCGGACGAGGGCCCAGGACATGCATCAGTATGGCATAATTTTTCTCTAAAACATTTTTCGGGAAGCAAAACATCCCCGCCTGTGTGACGTGTCATCTCTTCACTACAAGAGGATTGCGCCTCTTATGAGACATTATCCTTTGGGAGTCTGTCGGAGCTTGTTGGCCTTTCTTTTCTTGGTTTTGGGGATGGAAGCTTTGATTCAGTTCCTTGCAATGATGTGATTGGTCAACAAGATCCTTTTTCCATATTGTTTTTAGGATTTGATCATTTAAGGGCCTTTATCTTTGCTTAAATATCTAAGGGGCATTAATGCAACAGCTGAGAATTAATGAGCAAAGATCTTTGTAGCCTAACCAAGGATCTATGATTAGATTGCAAGCTATCAAATATCAACATCTAGTAGCAATTACTTATGTACTGAGTCGGTGTGTTTCCTTTTCTGTGGTTATATAAGTAGGGAAATGTCACAATGGGGGGTTGGATTCCAAGTTACAGTTTCTTTGTTGAATAAAGTTTCTTTATTCTTTTTAGGATTTTTAGAATTATTTTTAGAAGCAAGGCTTCAAAACTACTTTTCTTTGGAATTTTATATCTATTAAGGTTTAAACTATTGTCAGATTGGCATCTGACCTCTGTTTCAAAGTTCATTTGATATCTAAAGCACAAAATATTGAGGAGAAATTGTTGAGACTATGCATGTATGGCCTTTCAAATTTTCTTTCTTTATATTATCATTTTAGATAGAAACACACTATGTCTTACGAAACTGATACAGTTGGGAGTTTGAGCGATGATTTCCATCGCGTAGCAAGCCATGACCAGAAATTGACATTTCTAGCAGAAAACTCGTTTTATAATGGTGGAGTTCTCTATTTTTAGGAGTTGTTGAACAATGCTATCTGACCATTGGGAATGGGTTAGTGAACAACAGAATATTCCATTGCATCCATGAAATCTTGATTGGGACACTTAATGGACTTCCTAGAGGGTTGAAACTCCACTCTATCCTTTGAGGTCCATGCATTGGTAGTTCCTCAACAAAAATACAGAAGGGATTTGTACGGCGTTTGCATCATTCCTTGGGAGAAAAGTTTGACAGGGTGGCATCACCGCACTTTAACGAACACTCATTTCACCATCTCCGGCTTGGAGAAGGATTGACTTTCACCTTCGGCTTCGAGCATATTCCAGTGAGATACGGGTGTGCCTTCCACTCGGGCTGCATAAGAACAGCAGGGCTTGAGAAAGCTTTCGCGTCCCTTCAGATTCAATGCTAGTGCAGATATACGCGGTAGCAGGTTTGGGTTGGGAAAAGGGTGACAAACTGTAACCCTCCAGGTGGTTTGTGGACAGATGGGACAGGCAGCAGTGGGCCATGAGCATGTGGTGACAAATCATTCTCCAGGTGGTGGTCTGGCTTCAGCCAGCCAAATGAATGACAAAACTCCACCGGTAGAGCTTGGGGCATGCGGGATCATCATGGAAAAAACAGGCCCTTAAGTGGCGAAAAATTCAGAAAAATCAGAGTTAGGCAACTTGACGTAAAAATTTGAATAAGTTATCAATCTTATTTCAAAAATATATAAGAATAAAATCTATAGAAAATTGAATGTAGTGGTATGTATAGGATCATGATGGTTCAAAAAGTGGCGATATGATGGGTATGTGGCTAATGACTTTTTTTTACCCAAAATTCATGAAACGAAAAAGGTTTTTAAAGGAGATTCTCAACTTTCCACCAATATAAATTATGCTTTAATTTGAATTTAATAAATTATTATTATTCATTTTCTATTTGAATTATAACTAAAGTCATAATTAATAGGATTATTGAAAAACATCTATAGCTTTCAAATGATAGCACAATTTTTGAATCTAAAACATGTGTCAAACTCTATGCTTCACATACTATAGGATTAAAAATAAAAATTTGAATTTCATGAATTTTTGACCAAGTTAAAAGGTGTTCAGACATACAAGTTTTTTATATTTTTAAAAGTTGTAATAACAAATTCATAATTAATTATTTAGCTGGAAAAAAATTACAAAAAAATATGCAAGATCATCATGGAAAAAATAGGTCCTTAAGTGGTGAAAAATTCAAAAAAATCAAAGTTAGGAAACTTGGCATACAAATTTGAATAATTTATCTATATTATTTAAAAAGTATGTAAGAATACAATCAATAGAAAATTGAATGTAGTTTCTAAACTACTAGGTTTATTTAAAAAAAAAACTATTTGGTGAAAATTTGAAATTTCAATGGAATGGTACTTAAATTTTAGGGAAAAAATAAGTAGGTGTTTGTCTGACCACCCTAACCACAATAAAATGATAATAATTTTTTATAATATTTTAGATATAAGCAGAGGACTCATGTCCCGATGTGATACATATTGTTTTCTAATTTTTTTCCAAGTAAATAATAATTAATTACGTTGAGAGGCATTCTAGAGTCACAACAAGGGTGGAAAGGACCTGAGTACATAAAAAAGAAAGGCAAAGGTAACTGATGGAAGTGGACGTTGAGAAATGACAAGTGGGAAGTGACTACTACGTAACTGACGACCCAAACGCCTACCATTATTTACGAGTAAAGAGGAGCTGAAAGGTTTGGTGGGTGATGGTAGTGGAAGAGGCATTTCATCGCTTTCTCTCCATTAAATGCATTATTTCTGCATCAAACTAATGCTGCTAGTTACAATAAAAATTTTATAATAAAATTTTGATTAAAAAATAGGTGCTTCGAGAAGGATATCTCTCGACATATTTTATATATATTATTAAAATAATATATATATGCTAGTAGCAGTCGTGACACAACATATAATATCTTAAATAAATTATTTTTTATATTTATTATATATTTTATTATAAAATTATTATAATAATTAATATATTATAATATGATAATTAATATGATTAGGGTTAGGATTAGGTTTAGGGTTAGGATTAGTATTAGGGTTAGGGATAGGATTAGGGTTAGGGTTAGGGTTAGGATTAGGGTTAGGATTAGGTTTAGGGTTAGCGTTAGTATTAAGGTTAGGGATATGATTAGGGTTAGGGTTAGGATTATGGTTAGGGTTAGGATTAGGGTTAGGGTTAGGGTTAGGTTTATTAATTTTCTTTAGGGTTACAGTTAGGATTAGGGTTAGGTTTTAATTAGGTTAGGATTGCAATTAGGATTAGGATTAGGGCTAGGGTTAGTATTATGATTAGGGTTATGGTTAGGCTTAGGGTTAGGTTTAGGGTTTGTGCTAAGATTAGGGTTAGGGTTAGGATTAGGATTAGGGTTAGGATTGGGGTTAGGGTTAGGGTTAGGATTGGGATTAGGGTTAGAGTTAGGGTTTAATTAGGTTAGGGTTAGGGTTGGGGTTAGAGTTAGTATTAGGATTAGGGTTAGGGTTAGGGGTAGGGTTTTATTAGGTTAGGATTAGGATGATGGTTAGGGTTAGAGATAATATTAGGATTAAGGATAGGGTTATGGTTAGGGTTAGGGTTAGAGATATAATTAGAGTTAGTATTTGGGTTAGTGTTAAGGTTAAAGATTAGCGTTAGGGTTAAGGTTAGGGTTAGTGTTATAAATTAGGGGTTAGTGTCAAGATTAGCATTAGGAGTAGGATTAGGTTTATGTTTAGGGTTAGAGATAGAATTAGTGCTAAGTTTAGGGTTAGGGTTAGGGTTAGGGATAAGATTAAGGATAGGGTTAGGGTTAGGGTTAAAAATAGAATTAGGATTAGGGTTGGGGTTAGAGTTAGGGTTAGAAATATAATTAGGATTAGGGTGGGGTTAGTGTTAAGATTAGGATTTAGGTTATGGTTAGGGTTAGGGTTGGAGATATAATTAGGATTAGGGTTGGTGTTAGCATTTGCATTAGGGTTGTGGTTAGTGTAGGGATTGGTTAGGTTTATGCTTATATTTAAGGTTAATATTAGGATTTTTGTTATAATTAGATATATAATCCTAACCTTGATTAAACCCTAACCCTAACCCTAACTGAAATTGACATTTATCCCTAACCCTAATTGAACACTAACCCTAATCCTTATTGAATATTAACCTTAACCTTAACTCTAAGCCTAACCTTAACCATAACCCTAATTGAACTCTAATACCAACCCTATCTTTAACCCTAATTGAATTGTAATCCTAATCATAAGTATAAGTGATGCATAACTATATTTGAACACTAATATATCCCTAACCTAGTTGAATTATTTCACTAATTATACCCTAACTTTGATTGAACCTTGATTGAACCCTAATCATAAACTCAATCCTTAGTAAACCCTAACACAAAATAAACACTTATTAAACTCTAACCCTATCCCTAATTAAACACTAACCATAATTGGACTCTAAAAATATTCCTAATTACTCTAACCCTAATTTAATCTTAACCCTAGCCCTGATCCTAATTAAATTCTAACCCTAACTTTGAACACTATTTTAATCCTAACCCTAACACTAACCCTTATGGTGATTGAATGCTAACTATAACCCTAATTCTAATTGAATCTTAACCCTAATTGATCCCTAATCCTAATCCGTTAATTGAATACTAAACCTAACTCTAATTATAACCCTACTTGAACTCCAATTATAACCCTAACCCCAATCTTTATCGTAAAATCATAATACTAATTGAACCCTCATCTTAGCCCTAATTGATGCCTAACCCTAATTAAACGCTAATTTGTAGGAACCCTAATTAAATTCTAACCCTATTTATACCCTAACCCTAATTGAACCTAGATTGAATCATAACCCTAATTGTATCTTAAACCTAATCCTAACTCTAACCCTAATTGAGCTCTAATCCTAATTCTACCTAAATTCTAACAATAATTATACCCTAACCCTAATGCTAACCCTAAACCTAGTTGGAATCTAAGTGTAATTATACCCTAACCCTATCCCTAACTGTAGTCCTAACCCTAATTAGATTGTAAACATAATCCTAATTAAATTCTAACCTTAATTGGACGCTAATCCTAAGCCTAATTGAATTCTAACCCTAAATTATAATACTAATGTAATCCTAACCATGACATTAACCCTTACACTAATTAAACCATTACTATAACCCTAACTCTAATTGGATCCTAAGCCTTTAATTGAATACTAAACCTAACTTTGATTGTAACCCTATTTAAACCCTAACTGTAAGCTTTATCATAGAATCAGAACCCTAACCCTAATTAAATCTTAACCCTAGTTGTACCTTAACCCTAATTAAACACTAATAATAAACCTGGCCCCTATTAAACCCTAACCAAATAGATCTATAATTGAACCCTAATACTAACCCTAATTGAACATTATCCTTAATTAGACAATAACCATAATTAGAATTAAAATCTAACCCTAATTTAACCCTAACCCTAATTGAAATCTAATCCTAACTCTAAACACTATTTTAATCCTAACCCTAACACTAACCTTACACTAATTGAACCCTAACTATCTAATTGAATCCTAAATTAAATTAAATTCTAATTGAATCTTAAGCCTAATTGAATCTTACACCTAACCTTGATCATAACCCTATTTCAAACCCAACTATAACCCTAACTCGAGGTTTATCATAGAACCCTACCCCTAATTGAACCCTAAAGCTAAGACCAATCCTAGTCCTGACCCTTACCCTAACTCAGCCTAATTGAACCCTAACCCTAACAATAATCCTAACCCTATTTGAACCATAACCTTAATTGAACCCTAACTATAATTGAATAATAACGCTTACCATAGTTAAAGTCTAATTGAAACCCAAAATATAACATTAACCCTAATTAAACCCTAACCCTAATGGGTGTGTGCAAGAAGTTGAGTCCACTTTTTGGCCAAAAAGTGGAAGTGTTTTTCCTGATTTTCAGAATTTGACACATTTGACCTTAAATTTTGAAGCACTTAGAGATGAAATATTTAACAAAGTCACTAATCATAAATGTAGTGCTCGGAGTCTAGTTTCCAAATATATAATTTATTTCAATACCCAGATTGTACAAATTGAGTTTTAATGGGCATTTCTAAAAACCACTTTTTAAAAGTCATTTTTTTTTACCATACCATGCACGTGTACGACATCCATATTTTGACTTAAATTATCGTATTTTTCTAAATCCTTTTGGGAAAAGTTTTGTATTTCAGCTGAAGCTTGCTCTTGATATTTTTTTGTAATTTTTTATTGAATTTTTTTTTGTTAAATTTTAATTAGGCAGATTTGTTGTTTTGAACAATCGTCATGTACAACATGCATAAGATGACCTAAACTTATCATTTTTTATTTTTTTTCAAATTGAAAGGAATTTTCTGAAGTTTGTTCTCATGCAATCCGTTTGTCAAAATGTTATGTTGATCAAAAGTTATTAAAGTAGTAAAAAACTCTTATATTTAAAGTTTACGGACCAATTTTATTAGAAATTAATTGAAAAATAGAAAAAAAATAATTCAATTCAAAAATTTGCTATATTTAGAATCTGCATTTGTTTCATCTAAAATGGGTTTTAATTCTCGCAATTCCAAAAGGTCGCCGCCCATATGTTCAAAGTCGGGTATTTTTCTTGACATTGTTAGGAACCTCAACTTCATGGTCAACCTTCCGGACTTTCACAATGCAAACAAAAATTCAAATTTTGAAACAGGATCTCGATTATTAAACGGGATCCCGTTTATTAATAAACGGGATCTCGTATTATAATCGGGATCTCGTTCCTCACTCGGCAGTATTCAGACCGTTGTGAATGGAATGGGATCCTGTTGCCTTTACAACAACTCCAACATTCAATTCCGGTGAATGGGACCCTGATTATAGAACATGATCTTGTTTATAATAAATGGGATCCCGTTTAATAATCGGGATCCCGTATTATAGTAAGCGGGATCCTGTTTATTTTATTTAAATACACTATGGAGAATTACTGTGAAGTCTGCAACTTCACATGTATGGCTGAGAGCACTAAAAGTGAATTATTTTTCATAAGTTATTATATTTACAGGTGGTGAACTTTATTTTTGGTTGATTTTATTAAACGGAGCATCATCTACACCATTTTTGAAGTGAAATTGTGTTATTTTTGTGCTTGTTTGGAGGAACAAAAGGTTTCAATTTGCAATATGGATTGAATTTTTCAAAGGAAGCTTGAAGAAAACTATTTTTAAATTGGAATTGTGGTAGTTTTCTACTTGTTTTGAGGAACACAAGAGGAAGAATTTTGTCCTAATAGGTATTCAACAAACCAATTTGGATTGAATATTTTGAAGTATTTCACTATTAACATTCATTTGTGCTTGAGAATTTTATAATTATGGGAGATAAAGCTCGTAATAAGAGAAGAAAGACATTGACTCCTCAATAAGTTGAAGCAAATAGAGAAAAAGAGAGACAAAGACAAAGAGAAAGAAGAATGAGATTGAAATCAATGAATGATGGTGGAGCAACCAATTCAACAACTATTGAAGATGAAAACATTGAGGATACCATGGTTGTAGATGAAGGTAATTTGCAAGGAGTCAATTTGGAGAAGAATATGATTATACAAAAAAGTCCTACTATGTCTTCAAATCCCTCTTTAAATGCTATGGAGAATGTTTCAATATGCACAAATACAAGTACGTCTTCAAATCCACATGTTAGTGAATTTGTAAATTTGTATGTAGAAGTTTTACAAGATGTTGGACTTAATGATGTTGACATTGACTATATTCAAAGGGATGAAACTTTTATAGAATTTGTTGAAAACAAAAAAGAAAAATATTTTGTTGCAAATGAAAATCAAAATGATCATTTTCTTGAAAATGAAAACAAAACCTATATTTTTGATGAAAATGAAAATGAAAATGAAAGCCGTTTTGTTGATGAAAATGAAGATGAAAATGAAAATGAAAACCATTTTGTTGATGAAAATGAGAATGACAATGAAAATGAAAACCGTTTTGTTCAAAAAAATGAAGATGAAAATGAAAATGAAAACTAATTTATTGATGAAAATGAAAATGAAAATGTAAACGAGAACTGTTTTGTTGATGAAAATGAAGATGAAAATGAAAATGAAAACCATTTTCTTGATGAAAATGAAAATGAAAATGAAAATGAAAACCGTTTTGTTGATGAAAATGAAGACGAAAATGTAAATGAAAATGAAGATGAAGATGAAATGAAGATGAAAAAAAATCTAGGAATGTGATGTTGAATTTAATGAAAATATTTCTTTTTAAATTGGAAGTGTTTCTGGAGAATCTTCCCCGGTCAAATTTCTTGGAGGAAAATAAGAACACATGCGAATAGAATATACACCAAATTCTTTTATAGTAAAAAAATTACATTTCAATGTCAACTAATGATGCAATTTATGAGAATGCAAAAAATGAGGAAAGTAATGAAAAGGTTAGGCTTTTATGTTAAACCAAAAAGAAAAGATCAATCATTAAACATGTTATGTCTATTGTTGCTAGTGCCATTCAATCTATTGGGAAAAATAGTCGATCTAAAGATAAAAACGTAGCAAGAAGAGCTATAAC
>VDFB02107657.1:27132-43243 GCA_007258455.2 Sequoia sempervirens | reverse complement strand
AAAATATGCTTGAATTTATGATTTTGTAAGCATCTAGGGGAGGTTATTTGCAGTTGGAAAACATGTGCCCATGTAGGAGCTTTTATTCATCTTATTAGAGGATTTGGAGGGAATCTAGGAGTGGTTTTGCATGCCTAGATGTTTGGCATGGTCAAACCAACTTTTCCCACACTTTGGAATCCATTTTGGAGGGAATCTAGTGGCTCAATTTTAGGATTTTTTGAGGGATCTGACCCAAATCAGTTGGTGGTTCCTATTTTGGTGCAACTACTTGGGATTGATTGATATATTCTCATTTTTTACTCATTTTGGAGTTAGTTCATAGAATGCAATTTTCTGGAGTTAGTGATTTTTGTAGTCCTTCACTAGATTTCAACATGCTTTGTAACTCATCTTTACATGTGAAACAGTGAGTACCTTGGATATTAATAGCATTGAGCATCTTTCCTTCTCTTTATTTGCTTTCTTTTTGCATGATTTTTTTGGTGATTGATCAAATTACTTGTGAAATCTACTTTTTCCTAGTATCTCGGTCTCACTAAAAGCACCTTGTTGCAAGATAGCATATTATTACAAGTTATAAGTTGTGTGTTAAATGTAAAGTTTCTAGTTGTGAGATATTCTTTTCCTTCTAGGAATTTGTATCATCACCTTCTTATAAAGTACTTATGTGAGCAATATGCAAAAAATGAGTTGTGTGCGATTTTTCTCAGCTATTAGTTGAAATGTGTGATCAAGTTGTGTTTACATGTCTCATAGTCAGTTTGGTGTATCACCATAGAATAGAGTTTTTTCTATTTTTCAATTTAATCTTTCCTTCCTCCTTTTTCCTCAACAACAAATCAGTAGATTAGGTGATAACCAGCTAGGAGCTAGCCTTATCTAGAGATTCACTCCATTTGTTAGGTGACTCATAGCCTAGGAGTGATTTAATGCTTTCTCTAGAGTGCTAAGTCTTGTAGCTTAACATTCAAGGTTCAAGAAAAAGTGTGGTGAGGTGTGACATACCATTGTTCTTTCATCATTATTTTCATTTCATGTTTCATTAATTCATTACAAGGTTTAATTACCAAAATGGTTTTTGACCAAGGAAAACCCCTATTCGCTAACAAAACAACATTTCCTCCTCTTTGATGTGTGATTGTAGGTTTTAGGTTGAAGATCAAGTGGAGGAAAAAAGTTTTCAAAGTTGCAAGGTTGTCAAAGTTGTCATCTTTCTTGCAAGATCACAAAAAACTAATCTACAAAATTCATTTCCAACTTTCAGGAGCTAAACATCTAGGATGTAGGAGTGTAGACATTGAAGAACAAAACCTAGATATTGATTTTCTAGAACCCTAGCAAGGACCCATTCGCCACTGGGCGAATGAGTCCTTAGTGAGTCCCGACAAAGCACATTTTGGAGCAGGTACACAATATTTCACCATCTTAACACCTAAATTTTTACTGTTATATTAGTTAGGTTTGTTTTTTTATATTCATCTATGCATAACTCAACAAAATAACTAGTGAAAGGTGTGGTCTATCATCTTGTTAATTCATTTTGATAAAAATACCCACACACCACATATTTTTCCATTATTTTATTTTTGCGAACCCAACTTTTTGAGCATTGTAGTTTTCTAATTTTAGGATTTCTTTTCATCTTATATTAGATCTTATAATCATTTTCATTCATTAGCATTGAATTAGATCTCATTTAGGGTATCTAGTTTGCATTCAAATTTGCATCTCATCTAGGGTTTAGGATTGCATTGTTTGCATTCTTTAAATCTAAAAAATACAAAAGAAAAATTAGTCATCTTGCATATCATATACATCATATAAAATTCCATTTAAAATTTTAAAAAGAAAATCATATAAAACTAGGTGTTTTAGGTCATCATTTTGTTATAATTTGCACTCAAACTTCATATTGCATTTACAAAAATCTAAACCTGAAACTTATTGCAGCAAATTGAATCTGTAAACCACTAAAAAAGACCTAAAAATCAGTAGAAATTTGTTTTAGAAACCTAATCTAGGACCCATTCACCCTAGGGTAAATGAGTCCCTAATCAGGCCTTAATTTGCATTTCTGGAATTTAAAATTTTCATTTCTATGCTTCTATTTGCTGCTATCATATCTCTATTATAGTTTTTTAATTTTTTGTTTAATTCATTTCATTAGATCTAGCTTAGTTTGGTACATTTAGTGCATTTTCTAAATTCAAAATTTCCTTTACGAATAAGTGCAAAAAGATGGGGGGCCAAAAAGGGGGTTTAAGTGGCCACTTTTTTTCTAAAATCAAGTAATACTAACCTTGGATGTGAAATTGAGGATAGTTACACTCAAAATTTTGAGATACAACAAAAAACAAGGATCTTAGTGATCCGAGTCTTCTTTATAAACTACTAATTTATTTTGAAAATGGTTGAGATTAAGGGATTGAAAAGAGGGATGCACAAAATTTGATGTTGTTTTTGTCAGAAAAACATAACATACCAACTTTTATTTGTACCTAACATGGTGAAATATTTTTTTGTATTTTTAAAATTGCTTCACTGAGAAATTAGCTAACAATATGTAGTTGATGCATTATTTTTCTAATAATTTTTTAATGAATATTTTATTTTTACTAATTTTTAAAGTGGATACTTCCTGAAAAACAAAATTTTGGCCATGCTACCCCTACAAATTTGGGAAACTAATTCAAATTTTATTTTATTTTTTTAAATTGTAGAATGGATTCTAGTTTCTAAAAATGTAATTTATTTGAAATTTTGATGAGAATTTATAAAAAACATGTCTCTGGTCATTGGGAAGGCCCTCCAAACCTTTGGGTTGGTATTCCAAGGAAAATACCAAGCCTAAGGCTTGGGGATTCCCAAAGCAAGATATAACATGCTCGCGTTATATCCTAGTTTTGACAAGGTTTTTTGTGTTTTTGTGAGGCATATCTAGAAAGAAATAATGCGAGCACATTATAACATGCTCATGTTAGATCTTTCTTTATGTTAAATGCTACTCTATAGAATGTATTTTAATATATTTGTATGTTTGTATGTACATGTATGTATGTATGCATGCTTGTATGTATGTATGTATGTATGTATGTCTGTATGTATCAATGCATGTATGCATGTATGCCTATATGTATACAAGATTATATCCACATATGTACATGTATGCTTGTATTTATGTAGGATTGTATGTATATATGTATTATGCTTGTACATATGTAAGTATGTATGTATTTATGTATGTCTTTAGAGGGAGGGAGAATTTTAAGAGAGAGAGAGAGCTGTCTAGTTAGGGTGGGAGGGAGAGACCTGAGAAAGAGAGAGAGTCTTGAGAGAGGGAGAGGGGGTGGAAGGGAGATTGTAAGAGAGAGGGAGTGGGAGAGAGGAGGTTAGAGTGAGAGGGACTTAGCTAGGTCAGGTCGGGAAGTCGAAAATTAAATCCGGAGTCAGTCGAAAGGGGAAATCGAGAATAAAGGTAAAGTCAAGATCAATCGTTCCGAAATCGGAAATCATCAAAAGATCAGAAGAATAATCGAAAATCAAAATCGGTAAAATTTCCAGAGTCATCGAAAGAGTCAATCAGGTGAACAGACAAAGCATCAGGCGGGAACGCCAGAAGTCCTCGGAAAATCGTCGGAGATCGATACGTCGAAAAAAGGATGAAATCATCGAGGATCAGTCTTTAAAATCACGTCAAGATTTCAATAAAGTCGAGATCAATCATCAGAAGTCGAGGTCAGGTCATCGTTCAAATCGGTTGAGGATTCTGAGTTGAGGGTAGAAATTATTAAAATTTGAGAATTAGAGGTAGAAAGGTTTAAGAGTTTAGGAGTTAAAAGGTTTAGGAGTTGAGAATTAGGGTTTAGGGTTGAGGGTAGAGGGTTTAGGGTATAGGTTTTAGGGTATATGGTTTAAGGATTAGGTTGAGGGTACAATGTAAAGGGTAGAGGTTATAGGGGTTGAAGGTTTAGGGTTTAAGGGTTGAGGGTTGAGGGATTAAGGGTTGAGGGTTTAATGTATAGGGTAGAGGGTAGATAGTAGAGGGTAGAGGTTTTAAGGGTTGAGGGTTTAAGGTTGAGGGTAGAGGATTGAGGGTATAGGGTTGAGGGTCCAATATATAGGGTAGACGGTATAGGGGTTGATGGATTAGGGTTTAAGGTTTGAGGGTTGAGGGTAGAGGGTAGATGGTTGATGGTTGATGGTTGATGGTTGATGGCTTAAGGGTTGAGGGTTTAAGAATTAGGGTAGAGAGTATTCTTTAGTTTAAGGTTTTAAGGGTTGAGGGATCAGGGTTGAGGGATTGGGGTTGAGGGTAGAGGGTATTGGGTTGAGGGTAGAGGGTAGAAAGTTTAAGGGTTTACAATTTAAGGGATAAGGGTTGAGGGTTTAGGGTTGAGTGTTTAGGGTTGAGAGATTATGGTAGAGAGGGAGGCATGGGTGGATGGAGAGATGGAGAGATAAGTGATATAAAGAGGAGAGAAGAGGAGGGAGGGACAAAGATATATGATGGTTGAGAATCCAATATATAGGGTAGAGGGTTGAGAATTGAGGGTATAGGGTTGAGGACCTATAGGGTTGATGGTTTAGGGTATTGGGTTGGGTTTATAGGGTTGGGGGTAGAGGTTGAGGAGTGCAGGTGTTAGAAAGGTTCAAGGTTCGGGTTGAAGATGGGGTCATGGGTTCGGAGTATAGGTTTGAGGGTACGTAGTTAAAGCATTAGGGTTGAGGGTCCAATGTATAGGGTAGAGGGTATAGGGGTTTAGGGTTGAGGGATTAATGGTTGAGGGTTCAGAATTGAGGATTGAGGGTTTAATGTATAGGGTAGAGGGTAGAGGTTATAGGGTTTAAGGGTTTAAGGGTTTAAGGTTTAAGGGTTGAGGGTTGAGGGTTTGAGGTTCTATTGTATAGGGAAGAGGGTATAGGGGTTGAGGGATTAGGGTTTAAGGATTGAGGGTTAAGGTTTTATGGTTTAGGGTTTAAGGGTTGAGGGTTTAGGGTTTAGGGTAGAGGGTTGAGGGTATAGGGTTGAGGGATTAGGGTTAAGGGTCTATTGTGTAGGATAAAGGTTATAGGGGTTGAGGGATAAGGGTTTAAGGGTTGAGGGTTGATGTTAGAGGGTAGAGGGATGAGGGTATAGGGTTGAGTGATTATTGTTGAAAGTTTATTATATAGGCAAGAGGGTATAGGGGTTGAGGGATTAGGGTTTAAGGGTTGAGGGTTGAGGTTTTAGGGTTTAGTGTTTAAGGGTTGAGGGTTGAGGGTTTAGGGTAGAGGGTTTAGGGTAAATATTTGAGGGATTAGGGTTGAGGGTCTATTGTATAGGATAAAGGGTATAGGGGCTGAGGGATTAGGGTTTAAGTGTTGAGGGTTGATGGTATAGGGTAGAGGGTTGAGGGTTTTAGGGTTGAGGCTAGAGGGTATTGGGTAGAGGGTAGAGGGTTTAAGGGTTTAGGGTTTAAGGGTTGAGGATTGAGGGTTTAGGGTTTAGGTTTGAGTATTCAAGGCTTTAAGGTTTGAGGGTATAAGGTTGAGGGTTAAGGCAGAGCGGGAGGGGGGAAGGGAGAGATGGAGGGATAAGTGAGATAGAGGAGAGAAGAGAAGGGAGGGAAGAGATATATGAGCATTGGGGATCCAATGTATAGGGTATAGGGTTGATAATTGAGGGTATAGGGTTAAGGACCTATAATGTCGATGGTTTAGGGTATTGGGTTGAGGGTATAGGGCTGTGGAATGAGGGTTGAGGAAAGAGGGTAAAAAGTTCAAGTATTTAGGGTTTAAGGGTTCAGGGTTGAAGGTTGAGGGTAGAGGGTTTAGGGTATAGGTTTGAGGGTGGGTGGTTGAATGATTAGGGTTGAGGGTCAACTATGTAGGGTAGAGGGTATAGGGGTTGAGGGTTGAGAGATTAAGGGTTGAGGGTTGAGAATTAAGGGTTGAGGATTTAATGTATAGGGTAGAGATTAGAGGGTAGAGGGTTCAAGGATTTAGGGTTTAAGGGTTGAGGGTTGAGGTTTTAGGGTTAAGTGTAGAGGTTTGAGGGTATAAGGTTGAGGGTTTGTTGTATAGAGTTGAGGGTATAGGGGTTGAAGGATCAGGGTTTAAGGGTTGAGGGTTGAGGGTATAGGGTACAGGGTACAAGGTTGAGGGTAGAGGGTAGAGGTTTTAAGGGTTTAGGATTTAAGGGCCGAGGGTTGAGGGTTTAAGGTTTAAGGGTTAAGGATTGATGGTTTAAGGGCTGAGGGTTGAGGGTATTGGTTAGAGGGTAGAGGGTTGAGGGTATAAGGTTGAGAGATTAGGTTTGAGGGTCTATTCTATAGGGTAGAGGGTATAGGGGTTGAGGGATTAGGGTTTAAGGGTTGAGGGTTGAGGGTTTAGTGTTTAGGGTTTAGAGTTTAAGGGTTGAGGGTTTAGGGTTTATGGTAGAGGCTTTAGGCTAAATGTTTGAGGATAAAAGGTTGAGGGTAGAGGGTTTAAGGGTTCAGGGTTTAGGGTAGAGGGTTGAGGTTATAGGTTTGAGGGATTAGGGTTGGGTCTGTGTGTATGGGGTAAATGGTATGGGGGTTGGGGATTAGGGTTTAAGGAGTTGAGGGATTGAGTGAAAATAAAGGGTAGAGGATTAATAGTTGGAAGCGAAGATGGGGTAGGGATTTGCAGGTTTTAGGGTTAAAGGATTAGGGTTGAGAATTAGGGTTGAGGCTAGAGGTGGAGGTTTAATGGTTTAGGATTTAGGGTTGAGGTTGAGGAGTAGAGGGTAGAGGGTAGAATTTTACAAAGGTTTAGGGTTTGGTGTTTAGGGTTGTGAGGATGGATGGTTTAGGGTTGTGGTCAATGGTTTGGGTGTTTATGGTATGGTTTGAGGGAGTACGTGGTTGGGATTAGTGTTGAGGGGTCAAGAGGTGATGCAAGAAAAAGTTATAGAGGGTTTAGGGTTGAGATTAAGGGTTGATGGTTGAAATTAAATTCGAGGAGTTTAATGTATAGGGTAGAGGGTGTTAGAGGGTTTAAGGATTTAGGTTTAGGGTTGTGGTTGAGGTTTAGGGTTTTATGATTTAGGAGTAGGAGTTGAGGGGTATAGGGTTGGGGGATTAGTGTTTGGAGTTTATTGTATAGGAGTAGAAATTATAGGGGTTTAGGGATTAGGGTTTAAAGGTTCAGGTAGAGGGTAGAGGATTGAGGGTAGAGGGTTGACGGTAGAGGTAGAGGGTTTAAGAGTTTAGGATTTAAGGGTTGAGGGTTGAGTGTTTAGGGTTTAAGGGTTGAGGGTTGAGGGTTTAAGGTTTTTTTTTAAGAGTTTAAGGTTGATGTTTTAGGGTTTAGGGTTGAGGGTTGAGGGTGTAGGGTTGAAGGATTATGGTTGAGGGTGTATTCTATAGTGTAGAGGATATAGGGTTGAGGGATTAGGGTTTAAGGATTGAGAGTTGAGGGTTGAGGCTTTAGGGTTTAAGGGTTGAGGGTTGAAGGTTTAGGGTTTAGGGTAGAGGGCTAAGGGCTGAGGGTAGAGGGTTTAAGGGCTAAGGGTTGAGGGTTTAAGGGCTAAGGTTTAAGGGTTTAGGATTTAGGTGTTGAGAGTTGAGGGTTTAGGGTTTAGGTAGAGGGTTGAGGGATTAGGGTTGAGTGTCTATTGTATAGGGTAGAGGGTATAGGGGTTGAGGGATTATGGTTTAAGGGTTGAGGGTTGAGCGTTTAAGGTTTAGGTTTTAAGGGTTGAGGGTTGACGGTTTAAGGTATAGGGTTGAGGGATTAGTGTTTAAGTTCCATTGTATAGGGTAGAGGATATATGGGTTGAGGAATTAGATTTTAAGGTTTTATGTTGGAGGGTAGAGGGTTTAAGGGCTGAGGGTTGGGGGTTTAGGGTATTGGGTTGAGTGGGATAGAGGGTAGAGAGTGTGTGGAATAGAGGGTACAATGTTTAAGGGTTTAAGGATTTAAGGGTTAAGGGGAGAGGGGAGAGAGCTAGAAAGAATTAAAATTAAGTCGTCAAAGAGTCTGAAAGGAAGAAGTCGGAAGAAGGTCTCGCAAAGATCGAAATCGAGGGAAGAAAGATAAAATCCGAAAGGTTCAGGGGTCGATGGAAGAAAAATCGGAAGTCATCGAAAAGGATCAAACGTTTCAAAGAAGATAAAGACACTTTCAGCGTCCGGAAGTCGGCGAAACCGAAAAGATAGATAATTACGTCGTTCGAGTCTCATTAAAGGAATGTCACGGCGCTCGAATATTTCCGTCGTTGAGTCAGCTATTCCATCATGATCTCAAGGCCCACATTATGCATATTCTCCTAGTTTTTCGTGTTTTCTGACAAAAAAAGCTTTTTGATGATTTTATGAAGTGTGCATGCATGTTTTTCACATTCCACCACCTTTTTCATGATCTTTCCACCACCTTTGCATGAAATAGCAAATTTTTCACATTGAAAGGCATATATTGTCAATTCAAGTCTGTTTTCCATTCAAGAGATATATAATTGAAGTTTGGAGGGGAACAAGCCTTTGAAAAAGTCAAATTGTTGAGGATTTTGAAGAAAAAAGAAGCAAAGGATACATAATTTGGTAGAACTCCTTTATTTGAAACTCTAGTGTTTTAGGTATGTGAAGTCTTTACACATTTTCTTTCATTCTATTTTGGCTTGCTTTGATTTTTTTTATTTTGAATATTCCATGTTGATCATTGTTTATTTGTCATTATAACCTTAGCTTGTTAATGCACATTTTAAGTTACACAATTCTTTACACTTTCCAATTACATTTTTAAACCACATCTCTTTGAGGCATTTTGTTAAAGAATTGACTTACCTTGTGTATACTTCCACATTTTGTATAAACATATATATGACATAAGTTATAAGGAAGTAAAATAATACATCATTTCTCAATCCTTTACTATGGATGTGCATACCACTTTCCAAAGCTTTCATTTTGGTATATACATGGGCGATGTTGTAAAATGTAGTTGAATTTGGTTTTATAGCTACAATTTTCATATGATTGAAATTTTCAAAATCCTTTTTAATTAAATCTATTTTGTGCATATCCTCCAATCATTCTAGTCCACGAGGACATATCTCATTGAGATATTTTGTTAAACAGTTATACCAAGAAACTGATTGCCTTGCCTATGTTACCAAATTTACTATACATGTCTACCAAATAATTTTATCAAACAACATAGACATGGCAATCAACTAGTTGGTTGCATTGTCTACACTACCAAATTTTCCATACATATCTCTACAAAATTAGAACATACTCCTCCCACATTGATAGATCTTTGAATCTATTTTGGTTTTCATATATATTTCTAAATTTACCTCATTACTAAACTTACCTCATCACTTAGGTTGTGATATATTTTAAATTTTTCCTTGATTAGTCTACCTACAAGGGACTCTAACCCTTCTCTCCACTATTCCAAGACTCTTTATTTAAGGATAAGTTAGAAACATGAGGAAAGGTGTAGCCCGTTGGTTATTTTTCTAGCAAAACTCAACAATCCTCTAAGAAGTAGCCAACTCCTATAATGTAGAACTATTAGGTTAGTGGCCAACACAATGAGCATATGATTTTTAATTCTGTACTCTTTCACTTCAGGCTCTATGAAACCTAGGAGGGTAATCCAAATTTCATTTTCATGCAATATAATAAATCAGTAACACATTTATACACATATTTATTCCTTTTATTTGCAGATAAAATCAATTTCATTGAAGAATTGGCAGATTTTCAATGAAGGATTTACCATCTACTAGGAATTGAAAATAATTCCACTACCCTTGTAGAAATTTTCTATTTAAAGATTATCTTCTCATAAATCTAGAGCCAAGAAGACTATTGGTTCACCTTATGCAAGATTTTTTGATAAAATGACCAGTGTCAAATCAATTGGGAAAATGGGGTCAAGTATACAAGAGGATTAGTAATGAAAAAATCACTCGTCTAGGAAAGAAACAAACTATATTTGTATTGCTTTGCATTTACAAAAACTCTTTGTGCAAGAAATCATCTACTTCTTAGTAACCCTAAGTCATCCCTCACAAAGTTTATAACCCTACTCAAGCATTTTAATTAATTCTTTGAATTAAAGCTGAAAATAGAGTAACACATTCAAATAAAACATTTGAAGACAAATGACAATACCATTAGTATTTCTCATTCATTACTTTGAAATGAACATACATAGGAGAGTATCACTTCCTTGACTGATATTTTGTTTTGATATTAGTAATTTCTATAAAACTCATTTAATACCTTTACATACATGACTTCCTTTCCAAGAAAAACTACTGGTATACTTCAGAATTCTATTCTTATTGCCCTTTCTGAACTTAGCCCTTACCTAGAACTCTATTTCGACTCCATAATCTGACACCATTGTAATAAGCCCTGAAATCCCTTTTATAGAACAAGGGAGATACAAGTGTCAAGCTTAATTACATTTACATTTCATTTCATTTGTACCAGAATTCAAGATATTCCTAGTTTATTACATGCAATCATTTTAGGAAAATGGAAGAGTAAAAGACTGCCTTCCACATTCCTTGAATGAAGACACACCAACTCCCTATATGGCAGACTTTGTTGTAACCATGTTGAATCCTCATCCTTGTTGACCAAAGAAGATTCTCCAATAGCAGCTCCAACACAAAATTGAATATTGTCTAGATACAATATACACACTGCAAAGGTTAGCTATTTTGGTACTTCTTCTACATACCAGCCTGAAATAATTCCACCTCAACACGTGAAACAAGAAATCAAATGTGTGTTGAATAGGACATTCCCAACAGAAAGGGCATGGTATCATCAAAAACAAAAATAGGGCA
The DNA here is from genome assembly GCA_007258455.2 of Sequoia sempervirens. Classification (NCBI taxonomy): domain Eukaryota; kingdom Viridiplantae; phylum Streptophyta; class Pinopsida; order Cupressales; family Cupressaceae; genus Sequoia; species Sequoia sempervirens. The sequence continues at coordinate 32,427 of VDFB02107657.1, read as the reverse complement.
CAATCATCACTTTGAGTCATCAACATTAGAGGACATTCACCCTGGTTCTGTGCATGGTGGGATTGGAAAAACTGTCACCACCACTTCCTCAGGATTCCTCGATAATACCAGGGAGAGGGAAAAATAATTTCCCTACAGATTAGCATCTCCCTTACTGTCTTAAGGGTCATTAAGAATCTCACATGGAGAATTACGTTCTTTCGGATAGGCCTTACAATGATCGCCCTTCATCCATGCCTTATTATTATATTTTACTGTCTTCTTCATGTTGTGTTTGACTAATTCTTCTGAAACTATCTACTCTTTTGCATGGTAATTTTCCTTTGTATTATACTCCTTGAATTTCCAGGTTCCTACTATTCCCTTTGGTGTATCAGAAGCTCCATGCATTCCATCTTTACTCTCAAGGCCTCCCTTAGGCTCAAACAAACACAACCCCTCAAAATTTTCAATCATCACGACATACCCACTTGCCTCAGAATGACTACATGCTTCTTAGGAAAAATAAATCCTCACACTCTTCCTTATCAACTGTCGACCCTCATTCATTAAAAAATGAATCATGACATGGAAAATAGCTCAAGTGATCTACATTAAATAGACAATTTGAAGCATGCAAGATAAATGACTTGAAATCTCTATGTGCAAGCAAGTTGGTAACTTACAACTCAAGATTGAATATAAACCATTTCTTTTAAAGCAATCAAAACTTCATCCATGGGAAAAAACAATGCCAACTTAAGTGTTGCAATCTTTCAATCAACATGTATCACCAACCTGATCCATGCTCTTCATTAATACTGACAAAGTACATAAGACAAGTTTTTCTTAGAGGGAAACTTTCTTTATACACTTCGTCACTTCATCGCTGATCCTGACTCTGATGAAAACATTTGTGTGGTGATCTTCAATCCATTGGATTATCCTTATTTAAAACCTTAGTGATGATCCTCAATCCTTTCACTATTTTTCTTTTGCTTTATGCTATATCTTCACAATCTGGCACATAGCCTATTCCATGTGGTGACCATCGCTTGTCGCTAATTTAGTTTGTCTCTACCCTACTCTATGAGTGATGCAAATATCCTGATGATGTTCTTTAACCCTTGGTTCAGTGGTCTGAGTCTCGGTCACATTTATTTGTCCATCACACATCGCTAATTCAAAACCTGCTCTTAGAACCCTTTCCGCGATGGGAGATGTAATGTTAGTACCAAATTTAGACACATACAACCTACATAGAACAAACACCACAAAAACATCGCTCATATGATCATACATTTTAGCGAAATAGAAACCCTTTTAGATGGTACCCATCACTCATTGCAACTATAGAACTCAAGTTCTGAGGTAAATCTGCAATGAGCGATAAGGCCTTCGTTCATCGCTGACTCTCCTCATATATTGTGCAAGCAATTAGCAATGAATGATCACATGTTGTGACAACACATTACTCATCGCTATTACAAATGTTCTTTTTAATGGCCATCTATGATGAGCAATAAGAGCATAAAAATAAGAACATTACTCATTGCTATTACAAAGTTGAAGGATCGGATGCCATTAGCGACGAGTGATATCAAAGGAATGTATTGCTCATCGCTCATCGCTATTTGATAGTGTAAGACTATGAATACACCAGCAATGAGTGATATAGTTACAAGGGTCATTTGGACTTAAGTGAAAAATTTTAGGCATGTGTTCTCATAAGTTTTTTTTTTGTGAAGGGGAATTCCTAGGACAAAGATCAATTCAAAAGCCTCTTAAGTTGTAAAATGAAAAGTCAAAAGGGCTCAAAAATCCTTACCTGATTTTATGAAATAAAATGGTCCAAACTTAGGCTAGAAGGGTCGGTAACCTGGTGAAGTGAATGACTAAAAATACATTAAAATAATTGGCAATGGGTAACAAAGATTCAATAGCTTAAAATAACATTTTAACCTTTTACGGATAGTAACCCCATGTCCTGGTGCAATAAGGGTTTTAACATGGAACCAAAAAAAAACTTTGAGGGTTCCATCAGTGGCTCTGGTTGGGGACACATGCCTTTTGTAGGCATGCTAAGATCTCATAATTTCAAGTGAAGCAGACAAGACACAAAAAAACAAAAAAAAGAAATAGCATATGTACAAAATTTACACAGGAAAAGGAGACCTGAAAGGGGAGATCCAATCTCCACATGACCAACATAAAAAATTCAAAGATGCAAACTGTATTATGAATCCCTCAATTCAACCAGCTTAGTCCTTCCTGATTGGTGGCATTAAGCCACAAAACACTAAATAAGTTTTTTCCTCTATCAAAAACCAACCTTCTAAAAGAGCTGATATTTTTCCATTTGTATTTGTCCTTATTGAACCATTGAAGTAAGAATAATTTCAATCCTGCCAGAACAAATGTTAGGCCTCTTTTTAACAAGTGAGAGTCTGTCTGATCATAATCCATGGTATTAAAATTTCTCACAATCCCTTTGAGTGTAAAATTTCCATTGTAACTTTCATCATCCTCTCTTTTCATCTCATTGTCATGATTTGTCAAAATTCCCATCAACTAAATTGGAAGATGAAGAAATTCACACTCTTCTATGCAAATTGCATCTAGATACTCAACCTTATTTGCAATACCTGTGTCAAATGCAAAACATTCATATGCAATTCCCTTAAGTAGCACATCAACATGTTGATTTGTTTGCTCAAGGCTACATTCTGACCCTATTTCAGATACATCATTAGGATTCTCAGCAAAGACTAGATTATATCTGCACCAATAGGGATCATCATTTATTGTCTCTAGTGCAGATGGAGGCTCATTATACAATGGATTTTCTATTACACTTATTTTTAACATAAGAGCCTCTTCATCATGCAAGTCCAAATCCTTCAAGTCATCATTGCACTCTAATTCACTGTAATCACTAGAAGAGTAGATAGATAAATTTTCAAATGCACTTTTAGCATTGTTAGCACATTCCTCATCTGCAACAAATGATTTAATCTCCTCTTGATAGGGACAATCACCTTCAATGGAGATTTGAGCATATTTGATGCTACCATTATCGTTGCAATAGGAGGTTTCATCAACATTGCAGCTCTATTCAGAATTTTCAGATTGAATGCTCAATATCATGTCTTCCATAAGAGAATAGGTGGTACATTCATCAACAAAACTATAACCACACTCCTCATTTTCCTCATTGAAGTACATTTCTTTAGTTTTTACTCTATCGTCTTCCTCTTCCTGTGATATCTCACTACTTGATTCATACAAAGCAGTAAAATTATTATCATTGTGATTTGAAGATATGATGGTTTCTTTATAATGTGTTTGGGACTTTATGAGATCAGTATCACAAAATGTTGTGCAAGCTGAAACAATAGGGGTACAAATGCCCCTATGTTCAGTTTTGACTCTTGGTTTACACCATTTTTCAACATTAGGTATTCTATGGCAATGAATTCTTGTATCCAAGTGATTTCTTTGCATCCCATATTTTAAGTTGTTTTCAATGTCCATGGTTATCCCATATGCCTGATATAAGGTTTTGGGATTTTTTATCTTTTAGCAAATAGCTCATTTTTTTTATCAAAAGCCCCCAAATAAACAACCAAACACATTGCATCACTAAGATCCAAAACATCAAGAATATCCCTTAATGTTTTAGCAAATCTTTAGTTAACTGTCAGGACTAGCTCATCATTTTCTTTCTCAATGTTCATGAATTTATTGAGCAAAGAACTAGCACTGATTTTTTCACCAAACTACTCCATGAACACTTCTTTGAATTCCTCCCAAGAGTAAACTGAACATGTTGGTATATTAGAGAACCTATCTCTTGAATCTCCTTGTAAGGATTGAACAAATAACCTCATGATCTACTTCAAAGTCATCCATTAAATTGTTGAAATGTTGTAAATACTTCCTTGCTGATTCACACTTCTCACCACTAAATTTTGGTAAGTATGACCTACTATTAGATGGAATAACATTGGGGTAACCATAAATGTTGTCAAAGTTTATGGCCATGTACCTTTTAATGCTGAAATTTATTTTATTACATGAAAAAGGCTGATCACTATGCATTGTTATATTTAGGTCCACACAGGGATGTACAGGTTGATGATACATTTTCTTATAGCTCTACAAACCTTTTTATATCAACTTTGCAGCTACACTTGGTAATTCAAACTTCTTTTACAAGATGACCTTAAGATTTTACAATGCAAAATTCTATCTCAACTTGCTTAAGATCTTCTAAATGTATTTCTTCAAAAACATTGCATACATCACTCACAATAGATACTACAATCTAGTAATATTGAAGTATGTAAGCCTATCACTACTATTTCCCTTTCTTAGTGATCCATCACTAAATAGGGAATCAAATTATTACAAGACTTACAAGTATGATTTTCATATACAAATTTGACTTTCTTGAAAACCCAAAACTGAAGAATACCTAGAAACTTAGAGTAGCTACTAACCTTTCTTCTTGACTGAATTTTTTTTTGTAGATGTGAGACTTTCTTCAAATCCTCGGCAGGTTCTTTGGACAGAGTCGCCGCCTCTTTTCAAAGGATTGAACTTCAAATAGTATGAAGCTCCTTCAAAGATGAATATCCTTATGGGTTCTCTCCCGCAACAAATCACATATATCCTTTTAAAACTTGCTCAACAGCAACATTTCTAGGTTTAGTAATTCCTCAGTATTTGAACTAGATGCTCAGATTCACCAATTTCTTGACTTTGATAGTCTGTAGCTAGAGATTCAAAATTATTCCCCAATAGAGTCACCATTTATGTTAGTGATTTTTCTAGCAGAACTAAACAATCCTCTAAGAAGTAGCCAACTCCTATAATGAACTATTAGGTTATTGGCCAACACAATGAGCATAGGATTTTTAATTTCGTGCTCCTTCACTTCAGGCTTTGTGAAACCTAGGAGGGTAATCCCAATTGCTTTTTTCGTGCAATATAATCAATCAGTAACACATTTTATACACATATTTATTCCTTTTATTTGCAGCTAAAATCAATTTCATTGAAGATTTTCCAAATTTTCAATGAAGGATTTACCATCTGCTAGGAATTGAAAATAATTCCACTACCCTTGTAGAGATTTTCTATTTAAATATATTATCTTCTAAGAAATCTAGAGCCAGGAATACTATTGGTTCACCTTATGTTATATTTTCTGATCAAATGACCAGTGCCAGATCAATTGGGAAAATGGAGTCAAGTATGCAAGAGGATCAGTAATACACAAATCACTTGTCTAGAAAAGAAACAAACTATCTT